>MAIP01000111.1:0-57069 GCA_001736125.1 Pseudozyma tsukubaensis | reverse complement strand
AAACCCCCCTTTTTTTTTTTTTTTTTTTTTTTTTTTTTTTTTTTTTGATTTGTATTTTGGCCGGATGGTCTCTCTGTGCAAATGTGCCTGTGATGCAAAAGAGGTGGAAGCGACGATCCTTGTTGAAAATCTCCCCGCGCGCCCACCTTCTGCCCAAGGCTGTCACTCTGCAGTCGATTTCTCTTGTTTTGGGTTTGAGGCTGTCAAAAGGCATCCTCAATACCCCATCATGCGACAATGGGACACTCAGTTATAGAGACAATGTGGAAGCAACTTGGAAGGCAGAAAGCGAGATACTGTGAAGATGGTGAAGGGCTAATGAAAACAGGTGTAAGTAGGCAGGAAGCGGTTGGTAACTAGGAAAAGGTGAAAAACCTCGGCAGGCAACAAGAAGAGCTCGCTTAGAACGTCGATATTTCCCCATGCGTACACTGTATACGAACTCAGACCCCTTCACTTCTGAGCCGCTCGCTGCTTTGGCCTTTCTTTGACTCTCCCTAACTTAGTGTGTATGTGTGTGTGTGCCAACCTCCTTTGTTCGACCATTGAGCTTTCTGCTCACCATCGTCCATCATCACCACCAACACCATCGACGCCGTGCGATACCGTCATCCCTACACACCTCTCCATCCATCGGCACCCTCTTTCCCGGGATCGTTTGTACCACATCACCGTCACTGAGCTGCTCCTTGTAGCGTTCAATCCAGCCAAACATGGCACCCCCACACTCGCGACCCGCCGTTGCACCACAGTTGCTCGAACTTCCCCTCCAACTCGCCATCGTTGCCTTTTCCGTCACCTTGCTCGGCTTAAACGCATGGGATTACTCACGATGGCAAATCCTTAAGACCAAATCCGAAATTACCGGCCTCGTAAGCCTATCCGATAATGGAATGCTCAACGTTGTTTTGGCGGGGATGATTGTTAGTGCTGTTGCCTTTGCATTTGGTAACCTCGCCGCTTTTTTGGCTTGTTTGCAATTTCCTAAGCGTAGAGGTGAACGTACGGGTAAGGGTACTTACGGCTACGTTCTTGTGGGGTTGGTAGAGCTCGTGCTTAGCGGTGCATTCTTGGGTATCGCTGCAGCGTACACTGCATATGCGGTGAACAAGCACCCGGTGTTCGAGAGGGGACCGAACTACCAAGAACCCTTTGGAACAAATCAGCAGGTTTTCCTCAACTCCATCTACCACATGTTTACCGCAGGTCAAAACGGCAACCCTGCCACCTCTACATCGCAGCAAACGTCGGCCCTAGGCGTCTGGGCTAACATTAACAATATCGAACAGGCCAACGCTTACCTCGCCGAGAACAGATATCTTAACTACAAGCACTACAGAGTTACAACGGCGATCAGTTGGGTTACGTTGGCTACGACATTCTTCGTCATGGCGGTCCACTTCGCTCTGCCGTTGGTACTCAAGGCGTTGGGTATGACGAGGCCGCCCAAGCAGGAGAATGAGGGACCAATTAGGTCGACTAACAGGAACGGACCGTTGGGTTATGGTGACAGGAGGAATGTGAGCAGGGGGTACACGAAGGAGGTTGATGGATACGAGTACTAAAGTAGTGCTGTGCGAACAGGGGAAAGAAGGTGTCGGTGCCCAAAGCTGCGAAACGCAAGGCCCCACCTTTTCTACCGTTCCCAACATCCTCCTTGATCAATCAGAGGCTCTCATCGTTAGCCGCAACGTCATCCCCGTACCTGTCCCTTCTACACTCTTTTTGATATCTGCACTTGTCCCCGGTTGTGTTTCCACTTTCACTTCCATTATCTTGCTCGAGTCTGGCCGTGTTGCCTTTTTTTCACTCTCTTTATTCTTCTTAGTCTGTATTAATGGTATCGCTGTTTCTTATCTCATGTTTGCTTCGTCGGCCGTGCTTAGCGGTCATCCCAGCTGTGTCTCGTCTGACGTTTGCCGCAGCATTAACAATGTTGAGCATGAGCGTGACAATGTTCTTTGCAGGTTATAGATGGGGGGTATATGGTGATTGCGAGATGCTATGATGCGGCACTGCGGTGTGATGGAGATCTCAAGCTCCTAGTAGGACAGTCAACAAGCGATGCAGCATGAGTAAGGGCGAGCGAAGAAGGTCACGTAGCCAGTCCGAGACAAAGTAGGATACGGCTACGTCTTCTGGTCGACGAGGGCGAATTTCGAGACTCCGTGCAAGGACTTCACCGAGGAAAGGATCCGCTTCGTCATCCTTTCGGAATGCACCTGTCTCGTCCGCTGATGGCAGAGAAGGGTTGTCAAGCTCTCCATACGTCTTGACAGGATAAGGTCGGTAATCGACTGTCTCCGGAGGAGCCGGCGATGGCGTCGATGGGGACCTAACACTTGTTTCAACTATACCTGGTCCAACGCCTTGAAGATCGAGAGACGGAGGGAAACTTTGAGCTTGGTTGCGAGAAGAAGCCTCGATGATCTGCGTAAGCTCTTCCAGCTTATTCGACAAGTCCCTGTTCGCACTCTGGCCAGCATTGAAGAGCATCACCGTCATGGCTGTCAGGAAAAGCGTCCAAAGTAGATGTGAAAGGCGGAAGATCCATCCATGACCCTGCTCTCTAATTGGCTCTGCAACTTGCTGGCGGTTTGCACCATTCAAAGTTGCGTTGTGTGCAGAGATGATGGCGAGTGCTTGACGAAGCACCTCATCCACTTTGGCATCGCCACCGACCGGGTCAACCGTGTGTATCATAATGCTCTGTTTGTCCTTGCCCGAAGGTAGATGTACTGTCTCGCGAGAATCCTCAAGGGACTCGGCAACCTGACCTGCAGGTTGCAACTCCTGTGATTGAGTCTGATGCGACGCGATTGCTGGTTGCCCATAATCATGCGCAAGTGCCGTAGGGACGAAGAGGCCTTTCGGTAGCTTGGAGGGGTCTTGCAGAAGCTCGGCAGAGATATCAGACAGAGAAAGACTGCCTCGGACGGTGACAGTGAGGAATTCATCGCTTTGTAAGACGGGAAGCAGGCTGAATGCTGTCGTCAACATACGTGAGCTTGAATTCTCTTCAATTGAAGGCTCGAACGATGACCGCGAAGGAAGGGCTCTGGCGCTTGATGTCGATTGCAGCGAGAACCTTCGCTTCTTGGCGGTAGTGGCTGCTGCGTTATCCAGCGAAAAGTCGAAATCGGCGTCGTTGATGCCTTTAGGCGGCGCAGTTTGTAGGAGGTCCTCTTCGTCCGTGGTTTCCTGATTTGAATCTGGCAGCACAACCAGGTCTGCCATATCGAGCTTGGGCGAAGTGTGGAGAGAGACGGCGCTCGCTGTTCTGAGCAGTTGGCTCGGAGATGAACTCGATGACGAGGTGGACCCAAAGGACCAGCTGAGGATACCTCTTGACGCATCGACTGCGATCGGCTTCCAATCAACCACAGATGGGTTTGGATCGAGCTGTATGTAGAGCTGGACTTCACGGTCCAGACCGGTGAAGAAAGGGTCTTGTAGATGCACCACTGCTTCAAAGCCAAGCTCGAAAGGGTCCTTGGCGCGGTCATTTCCTCTGCCTGCGACAGGCGGCTGATATGCAATGGAGCTTGAAGCTTTCTTGGCTCGGAGAGCATTCGGTAGGAAACGATATGACGGCCCGGGCGAGACCAGATCGCCGGCCTGTTGAGCGGCGATGCGGACCACGAGAGCGTCGCAAGCATGAAACGGGCCTACGATGGCAGAGTCGTCTTCACCCAAGTCGGATCCATCGTCATCGTCAACCGATCTCGATCCAAGCAAGGTGACATCTGCTTCATCGTCGGAGAGCGAAACAGTACTTGGTGCACGATGATTTGAGCCCAACGAGCTTCTTCTTGTCGATGCTTTTCGTTGGCCGGATAACGGCAAGATAGGAGGGTCTACTTCGACGGTGATGCCGCTCAAGCCGAGCTCGTCTCCAATGTCTTCATCGACGGTGAAGCGCATGAAGTTGTTCAAGCAGACCGGTACGGCAAGGCGGACTGAAAAGGGAGCGAAAGGCGGTTTGGATGAAGGCGGTACTTGTAGGTTCAGCGTCACCATGTACGGGACGCTCGTTGGCTGGGATGCGGAGGCCTGCTTCGAATGCGGACTGGTGCGCACCGAGGTCCGCAGCATGAAGCGGCCATCATCGCATCTAATAACACTAGGAAGATGGGACTGATCCCTTTTCGCCGATAGGCTGGGTTTCTGGCTTTTGTGAAGATCAAAATCGATCAAGCTATCGTCCATGTCATGGTCGATAGAAAGCGGGATACCCAGTGAGTTGGCTGCAGTAGCCGCTGATGTTGACAGGGCAGGAGCTGCGCCATGAGGGTCGAGACGATGAACAATGGCATCCTGGAGCTCAAGGTGCGGATCGCTAAGAAGGAAGAAGGACTCTTCACGGTCGCTCGTAGGCAGCTGTACTTTCAGGAAGAGGGTGTAAGATGCCCCTGAGCTCGAGGCGTGACCTTTGAGAACGAGCTTCTTGCAGATCCTCGACCTTGACGGCGGGCCACCAGGACTAGGTGTCATAGGGGCCGTTATCGACATAGCGAAGTTGGTGACCCCTGAAGGCTGAGCAGAGGAAGCTCGATCGTGCTCTCCGACGATGGTGGTATCTCAACAAGATGTGCGAGCGGGCATAGCAGCAAATACAATCGGAAGCACGACTGGAAAGACAGAACGAGCCTGCATCGAGGCTGAGTTCAATGCAGGATAGCGGAAGAGCCGAGGCGCTGGCCAAGCAAGCAATGTGACGTTGCTGTGTGGTGGCGACAATAATGTGACAGTCGAGAAGATCTCAAAGAAGTGACTTCTGGAAAGTAACACTTTTCCGCAACCCGCAGTTCTCTCTAAGGCTCTGTGTCACTTTGCTCCGCGGCCACCAAAAAGGACCCGTTCCGCACAAGGCGTAGCCATTCAAAATCGGAACCGAACGGACAGAAGGGCTGCTTACCGCACGTGAGAATTGGCCGCCCAATTTTAAGAAGAAATTTGGCCTCGCTGAGATGGAACACAGACAGACACACAGAAGCTGCAAGCAATCATTCGCTCCACCTTTCTTTCCCTCTACCCTTTCTTCTTGCCAACATCATCCTCTACCGCATCATATCGATCACCCACTGCATCACAGAATGGCGTTCGCCTCCAGATCATCTTTCTTTGCTTTGCGGCAGCTCGGCTCGGGCCCTGCTGTTGCTTCCAGCTCCCGCAATGTCGCCGTAGCTGCTTTCTCTACTTCATCATCTTCGTACGCAGCATCTACACCGGAGGATGCCACAGCACGCAAAGGTCCTTTCAGCACAGCATCTGAAGCTTCTCCAGCACCCACCGAACGCAACGCTATCGGACGTGGACGAAGGTCAGCGGGTCGAGGTCGTCCCAAGATGCTCGCACCTTTCGATGAGTGGATCCAGTCCGACGCACGTGTATACAAGCAGCCTAAGCCAGGGATGGGCCCCAACTGGATCGGCGATACACCTTTCCCTCTCAACCCATCATTCAACCCACCCGCGCCCGTTCGACAAAGCACAAAGACCGAGATTTGGCGTTTGCACGAAAGCGATCCCGCCAAGTGGACCATTCGTGCGCTCTCAGAAAAGTTCTCGATTGGTCTCCAGAGGATGGAGGCCATTCTCAGATTGAAGGCGCTCGAGGCCGAGTGGACATCACAGGTAAGTTGTCGACGGCATGAACAGGCAAGCTCTCGATGAAAGGCATTACGTGATGAGCAACAAAACAATTCGATTAGTCTTGAAGACATCTACATGGTTACCAAAATTTTTACAATCCTTACTATACTGAATCCTTACAATCGAGAGCTGCCTGCACTAATCCAGCCACTCTCATCCGAGATGAGATCGAAGACAGCTTTGCTGACATTGCTACCCATATCTTGTTCCACGACACGACAGGCCAAACCACTGCAAAGCGAATTTCAATCCAACATGGACCGTCTTCTCGGTGCCCAAGACCGTAAGCGTGCACCTGAGCCCGAACCCTCTGTTCAGTCGACCGACAACTCGGTCCGCGGTACACAGCACGAAGAGTTTAGCGAATCACAGCCATTAGATGCGCCATCGGTCATCGCACCTGCACTCAAGGAGGAGACCGCCAAGCGATCCAGCATGATCGCCGCCCTTCCAAGCGGTGGTCCTGATACAGACGCAAAGTCGACCAACAAGGTGGTCAACACCAGCAGGGCGCAATTGTCCATCACAAGAGTGTCGGGCGACTCATACAAGGGCGCTGGTCGTGTTGAGAGGAATGTCAGGAGGGCCGAGAAGAGGAAGGGATCCAAGGCTCAGCCTGTTAGCAACAGCAAAGGCAAGCCTTCTAAAAAGTAAATGCAGCTCGCAATTGTACACCATTCCACTTTCTATAAAGGATATGGACAACGCCATGCCTTGATACCATTCTTTCAATCGTCAGTCAATTGCTGCAATGTGTGACATGATGCTGCGTGCAATGAGAAGAGCGTTCGACATAGAACTACTTGTAGACTCAAGTGCAACGTGAATTGTGGAGAGATTCTCTATGAGTAGAGAGCGAGGACACGATCCTCGATGCCATCACCAATCCAGCGAATTTTGGAGTCTTCCAATCCCACCAGCTCGAGGTTATCCCTCTCGGCCAAGTGAAGCTTCTCAAAGTCAGGTGTCTGACCAGGAGCACCACCGCCCATCAGACCTGCCATCGGGGCAGCGGCGCCCGACATGGCGGCCATATCACGCGTTCCGTCGGCGGCTGTGTGATTGATATCAGGCAGAAGCGAGATGCTGTGTCAGTACAAGGACACGAAGACGGTCAGGCCGGGAATGCAGAAAGGGTGGACACTTACAGTTTTCACCGCCAAGAACGAGACTGTAGACAGCATTGAGACCGAAGAGCGTGAGGAAGTACCAACTGAGGGCGGAGACCCAAGAGACGTCGAGGTCAGGAGTTTGAATGTCGCGCTGGAGCATGACCTTGAATCGCAGCGTCAAGGGGAAAGGAAGTTTGACTGCCATCCCAAGTTAAGAGCAATGCAAAGAAATGAGTTAGTCTTTCTGCAGAGCTTCGACAAATTAACAGCTGAGGGCAGATGCGGAACTTACGCAGGACGAAGCCGGAGAAGAAGAAGTTGATCCAGCCCATAATGATGGTCTGTGGAATCATCATGACCATTTGCTTCTTCATTCCTTCCATCATTCCGTCCATGCCTCCAGCTGGTTCAAAAGGGTTTTTGGGCCCTTCCTTCTCTTCCTTCTCTTTGGGCTGAACATACGATCCGTTTGCCAGAGCTTCGGTCAGGAAAGCCTTACGAGAGGCGAAAGAGGTCGGTGGCAGCTGGAAGTAGTTCTGACGCAATGCTCCTGCTCTTGCCAACACTCGTCTGTCAGTATCAACAACACAAGACAGAGAAAATTGGGTTAGCGATCGCAGGAATGAGTACCAAGCTAGGGTGAGACTTGAGAGCATGCTTACTGTTCGCGTAAAGCAGGGGCAGGAATGGCTTTGGGTGCCGAGTTGAGGAGGGAAATGACATTGTGTCGCAACACACCCACGAGGATCATGACCACCAAGATGGGGATCAGGACCCAATCGCGGATCGCGCTATCTAGAAAGAGTGCCTGTTCGAGCGCCATCTTGTGTAGCAAGGTCGCTATGTTGTTCGAGAAAGAACCGAGGATAAGACTTTGAGGCGATGGTGACGCGAGGGGGTGGAACAAGCAACATTGATTCGAAGAAGACTTGGCTCGACCGAGATGAGTTGTGTGTGAATTGCGTCTGTGCTTTGTTGGACATCGCGCGTGTTCGAACCAAAAAGCGCATGTCGAAATGAAGAGCTAACATCGCCAAGATCCGCGAAATTGGCGTTCGGCTAAAGCTTATCGCTTAAGGTATCCCCCGATCCACCTTCTCCACACCGACACTTTGTGAGAACCCTCCGCTTCCTCGTGCATACACTTTAGCCGACTCAGCGTTCTTCTTCTTCTCTTTGATGATCGAGCGCCCTTCCCTCGCTCTTATACACTTCCGGCAAAAGCCGCAGCATATATACTGCCGACCGCCAACGCACTATGTTTCCCTTGTGACCTCTCCATCTCCACTGATCGGCCACTAAGCTGTTGACGGCGTCGCCGTGCTCGGGACAGCACCCCATCGCAAACCCAGCTTCACGATGGCGGAACCGCTTCTCGGCGTCATCCTCGCCACATCCTCGTCACGAGGCTCTCACATCGTATTTCGCTGGCCCAACAACCCTAAGCTCTTCAAGCGATACTCCAAAGTCAAGTACTACACAGACGCGCGGCCCTCCAATCTTGACCGCGCGCAGCTTGACGAAGATCTTGATCCCGTCCGACAAAAGGCCAAGTGGGATCGACATGACGAAGACGAAGATGACAACGCTGAAGGCGGCAATGACAGTGTAGGTCAGAGCGATACGCCTAGCTCTTCCGATGTGGAGGATTCGGATGGGTCAGTGCTGGACGAGGACGAGAACAAGTCGGTGCGCGATAGGGCTGATACGATAGTATCGCATGGGCGGTCCAAGACTGGCGCAGCTTCGACGAATCGATCCAAGTCGAAGGTGCGAAGGCCGCTCGCTGGTCTTGAAGAGTCAACACAAAGCGTGCGGTCGAATGACCGACAGACAGGCACGCACAAAGATGCGGGAGTCGACACACACGACCGGGCACCTGACTCGGATGCAGGTACTTCAAAAGAGCTTTCACCAGAGGAGAAGGCGAGACGAGAAGAAAAGGCTGCGAGAGCATACAAGACGTATCTCGGATACGATGTCGAGATCTTGGCGAGCATCTTAAATCCACGACCCGAGCTGGCACACCAAAAGTTCGAGCTGGTGGTGGATGACCTGGCGTTCTTGGGACATCCTGTATCGGCGGGTAGGGGCGGCACTTGGGGCTCACCAGAAGACAATGAGAGGTCAGACGAAGATGGAGACGATGAGCGGGACCGCTCGACGCAGCAACGAGGTCGTTCAGGGCTGCGCAAAGAGATCCGGCCCTATGACGTTCCAGATGGAGAAGATCAGCAGAACAGACCAGACTCCAAGCCGTCAGCAGCATCGCGAAGCATCTCGCGGCCGCGAACCGAGCATACCACCGACTCATCATCAACGTCTCGCTCTTTCGCTCCCCTCACTCAGTTCCATCTCGTTCTTGTCTTGGATCGACCGGACCCCACGACCGCCATGTCCGGCATGGACCTCTCCTCCTGGCTCCAACTCTTCTACGACAACATTGTCTTCAAGATGACCGCTGCGCTCTTTGCCGAACAGACCAAAGCAGACTATGTCGGTCGCGAGACTGAAAAGCTTTTGTCCTTGCGAGAACGATGCATGGATGACGGTCAGGCGTACTCTGCATACGCAGCCCAATGTCTTGGCGTCTCTTCGCTTGCTCGATGCATTCGAGACCTGCACAAAAGCATCAGTACTTCCTCGGACGCCTTCTTGACAATCAACGACAACATCGACGTGCACCTCCAGCTTCCACCGATTCTGCAAGATCCAACAAGCCTGCCAAAGACAGTGGACATCGAGACGGAACTCGACCCCAACGATCCCATCTTCTTATCTGGTGGAGGCTTCGCCGGCCTCGGAAAAGAAGGCGCCGACATAGAAGAAGGTGGTGGAACCTACGACCGCTTGCTCGACCTCGCACCTCATCAGCTCAGCTTTGAAGAATGGTGCCGCACCACCGGGCCTTATCTCTTGCCTTGGAAGACACTGTTGCTGCTACACGATGAGACAAATGACAAGACAGGATCCGTCAGTCTTGGCATCGATTCACCCAGCGGTGGAGGCGGCGGTAATGAAGCGCAAGGATTCGAACAACTTGCGCGGAACTTTACGGCGATCTTCCGACCCAGTCTCTATCATTCGCTCAACTTTAGCGAGGTGGCTGACTTGCTTGGTTGGGAGCTCTACGAAGATGTCTATCCCATGATTCGACATCTTATCTACTACCGTCAGGCGAGGGTGATCGATGTCCCAAGACCAGGGCACGTATACGCGATTTCGCCGCTGTTCGACTTTGCACGTCTCGGGCCCTTGTCTCGGGTCTGGTCCCACTCTTTCCCGGAGCTAGCACCACTGCCGGTGGTCTTGTCGCAACTGTCATCGTCAGGACGAGCCATGAGCGCTCTGTTCCCAGCGAGGCATCAGCGCGAGTTGGCGCTGGACGTGCTGATCTGGTTGCTGCGAAGAGAGATTGTCGTCAAGATGCATATCAGGCTGCGGCTCATCGCCACGGAAGAGGTCAAGAGACGGACAGCGGAAAGGAGGCTGGAGAGACACGAGAGGCATAGAAAGAGGAAGGAGAGGAGGAGAGAGAAGGCGGCGAAAGCGGAAGCGCGGAAAATCAGAAAGTCACAGGTAGAAGAGCAGAAGAGGAGGAAGGCTGCAGAGCTGGCAGAGCGGAAGAAGAGAGAGGAAGAAGAAAAGAGGACAGGAGAGGCTGCGTTAGGA
The DNA here is from genome assembly GCA_001736125.1 of Pseudozyma tsukubaensis. NCBI lineage: Eukaryota > Fungi > Basidiomycota > Ustilaginomycetes > Ustilaginales > Ustilaginaceae > Pseudozyma > Pseudozyma tsukubaensis. The sequence continues at coordinate 46,631 of MAIP01000111.1, read as the reverse complement.
GTGAGCCTGGAGAAAAGAGGAAGAAGTCGGGAGAGGGACAGGTCTCGAAGCGCGGATACGAGGCAGCAAGGAGCAGAGGAGGGAGTGGCAGAAGAAGACTGCGATATTTGCGCTGCAGAAGGTAGCGAGGAGGACGATAAGCGGGCCTCGGGTCTTAGTGCGGCTAGACCAACCATCCTAGCTGATCCAGATGATGTGGCCGAAGCAGCTGCGGCAGCCGCTGTCATCGCAGGGTCTAGTGGCGGAGAACAAGATTCGAGCTCACGTGAGCATCGTGCCCACCATCACCACCATCATCGTCACGGCCATCACCACCACCATCATCATCATCATCATCACCACCGTCGTGGCCACCATCATCGACATGCGAAAGAGTCCACTTCTGGCAGCGACTCGAACAATCAAGCTGGCGTGGCTACTGCAGGCAAATCGCCCATCGCTATCTCGAACCCAGCTCGCAAATTACCTTTCGACGAACTGAAGTTCGAACGTCGCCCTGTCCTCCGTTCCCGGTCTCCCTCCACTGCACTCGCTTCGACGCCAGGTCTGTCGGTCAGCTTCAGCAATCTTGTGGACCGTCCCTCCTCTGACTTTGGTGGGAACCGTCGCGCACGCGCTGATACCACTACGAGCACCGCTTCCACCACCTCATCTGGTCTCGCCTACCAACACAGCAAGATGAGGGGCGATGGTCTGAGCATGACTCCTTCCAATTCACAACAGCAGCATCCACTTGGCAACAACAGTCGACCAACAACGCCCAACCTCGCCGCAGGCAGCAGGATGATTCCTTCTCACGTGAGGCGAGATCATTCTATGGGTGCTACTTCATCGAATGTCTCTTCGAGTGCCGAGGGTGGAGGTATTGTCGGTAGTATACCTAGACGTGCGAGAAGAGCGACTAGCGCAGCATCGGGTGCAAGGAAGGCAGTTGGTCGGTCAAGATCTCCTTCAAGAGCAAGAATGAGGGTGAGAGGATTTGGTGCGGGAGCAGAGGTCGAAATTGATGAAGAGAAGAGTGCAGACGAAGCGGAAGAAGACCAAGTCGTGCTGGAGGAAGGCGACGAAACGGTGGATGCCAAGGCGAGTGGTCTTGCCTCCAAGCTCCAAGGTCTGGAACTAAGTGGTGAAAGCAAGAAGCCTCAAGAAGTAGTGGGTGAGAAAGGAAAGGAGAGGGAAATGACAAGAAGACGCATTTCAACAGCTAGTGAACGACCTGAGCTACCACCACCCAGCGAAAGCGGGGATGAAGGAGGTACTGCATCTCATTCAGACTCATGCTCTTGCTCCAAGTGCTCTTCTTCCTCTGGATCTTCCTCTTCTTCGTCGTCGGGTGAGATCTCATCCTCAGACTTCTCCCTTTCCTCCTCTCAATCTTCTTCAGCGTCGTCCTCCTCATCCTCTTCTCCACACCACCGTCGTCGCCGACACCACCATCACCACCACCGCTCCTCCTCCTCTTCCTCTTCCGATTCTTCCTCACCTCACAATCGCAACCGTTCCAACCTCACCCGAACCCAAACCTTCGCAACCACCACCTCGTCCATCGAGGACTTTACCGAATCCCTCATCGTCGAACCCTCCCGTGCCTCTCGTAGGGAGAACGAATACATAGCCACCATGGTGAGCGATAAAGACCCCGCAACGGTTAAAAACTTCTTCAGGCTGTTGCCGTATCTCAATGGTAAGCACACGATCGACGAGATTGAGTACCGGGTCAAAATGCGTAGAAGGGATATCAGAAGGTTGTTGAGTGTGTTCAGGGAGAACATTGTCACTTTTATGCATCCGTAGCGATGCTGCGGCGATAGCGAAGGGGGCGCAGGGGAGTGGATGGGAATGCATGTTGATTGCTTGCTTCTTTGTTTTGTGCGATTGTGATTGTGATTTGGCCAAGTCGTGTGGTTTGACGACTACGTCTTTCTTTTGCGATTGTGATCGTGATGATGATTGAAGCTGAGATTGAAGTTGTGATTGATATTGAGATTGTGATTATACTTGAGTCTGTGGTCGTATTTGAAGCTGTGTGCCTGACTTTGTGACCATGCTTTTGATGTGCGAGAGCGGTCTTCACCGTGTCGACAATTCAGCTCATCAAAGGAGCAAATCCAGGCCTCAAAACCCTCCTCCCCTCCACCACGTCATGAGCCAACCTCCTCACGTTGGCTTCTGCCACCACCACTTCGGGAGACAGTTCGATATCGAATGCCCATTTGATAGCCGTGCTGATGTTGGCGGCTTGTTTACGGTTCCAGATGGTAAAATCGTCGTTGGAGGGGTGGGTGGTTGGGCACGGTACGAGCGGCTTTTGCAGCGAGGAAATGGAAAGGTCGTGGGTGGAGGAGGAGACGGCTTCTTCTGGTACCGCTGCTGCTTCGCCAGCTACCGATAGGGCAAGAGGAGAAACAGGCGGGTGCGGAGAAGAAATGGAAAGACGAAGAGGTTTGGTCGAAGGGATAGAATGGCGTACGATCTCACGTATGATCTGCGTCGTTTTCTCCAACACCCCCTCCTCGTCTTCGTTGTCGCTACCACGTTCGGCCAGCGTTCCGACGTAAATTTCGATCGGTTCCGAACGAGCTAAAACGTTGTGTTTGCCATCGTGATGGTATCTAAATTCGTAAACGCCAGGTACCCAGGGGAGCTTTTCGTCGCGGAAAATGGAGGTTCCTTCCTTCGCACTTGCGTTTGCAGACTTCGAAGTGGAAGCGGAAGACATCGAGGAGCCTCGGTGCACGTCTCCTACCCACTCTTCTTCGGCTACACCCAACCATTTGCCTTGACTCGAAATTTTGGTTACCAGAGAAGCCTCGTCAGCACCCTGCTTCCCACCGAAGCGACTAAGTAGATACAAACCGATCCAATCACGACGAGAATGGTTCGGCGCTGCTCTCCAGTCCACTGCGATCGGCTCTCCGAGGTGGAACCTCGGCACACTTCCCATCGCTGCTGCCGCCGAAGAGGAGGAAGAAGACCGTCGAACGCTCAAGCCATACTTCGACTTATCCACACCTTCCGACCGCATCTTTTGGTCATCTTCGACCCTCACGATAAGCAACCTATCTTTACTCTGCTGCAACAACACTTTTGTTTCCTCCAACATTCCTTCAAACCTCGGTCTCGATTGACGGAAGAATTCTTCAAAAGCCTCTGCTGCATCGCGTTGCACTTTCTCAATGGTGCCCTGGACGTTCTTGACGGTCGGATGTTCCTGTGCCAGTCTGAAGAGGTCGGAATCTTTGGCGGCGACCCATTGGGATTTGAGCTGTTTGGTCAAACCTGAATCTTTGCGCAACGCAGCTTCGCCGTAGAGTTTGCGCATATGCGGGCCCTCGACATACGACAAAAAGCCCCAGTGGGCGACATACGAGATGATCGCCATGGTCAAGGTCAGTTTCGAACCCGCGATCAGAGCAAGCCCAAAGAAAGCGGCGCCGCCCATACTCCGTTCCGGATTGTTCAAAAACCGGTAGATACCCGTATAGTACAGCTGATGCGGATACTCATCCACGAAGAAATCGCCGTACAGCCACCCAAAGGGACCCAACACTTCGTAGCTAGAGTTGGCCGTCCACACGTGCAGCGCTACCAGCAACAGGCCTAGCGTATGACGCAGCAGCTCTGGTCCCACCGTCCAATCCGGATGCCCGATCGGAGTGTAACAGCTCCATGCTAGGGCGGCGAACGAGGTGTAGGTCATGACGAGCGAAGTGTTGTAGACGACTTTCCAGTGGCTGAAGGCTTCAAAGACGGCGTCTTGGGGTTGGGTGTAGTGGTAGTGTTTGAGAAAGTGACGGACGATCCATTTCGTTTCGGATTGACGGGAAAGGGCGGTTCCCAAGCCAAAGGAGTGGAAGGTTCGCCAGGCGAGTGCGTTGATGAACAGCAAGGTGAGGCGGGAGTTGCGACCCAAGGAGGGCAGAATGAGTGGGAAGAAGGCGTAGAGTGAGGCGACTACGAGGAGAAAATCGTTAGCACGCATAAGGTCGAGGTTGCGGAATACGACGGTGTCTTTGCGGAAGATACGATGGTGGAGGTCGTGAAGCGTGGTGATGGGCTTGCTTTGCTGGGTCGACGAAGAAGCTTCGATGCCGGAGAGGAGATGCTGTTTGATAACGTCGTTGGAAGAGGAGGAGGATCGAAGAGCGGATCTTTTAAAGGCTTTACGTTGTTCGTCATCCGAAGTCTCATCATCGGTGGTGAGAGCAGTCGAGCCTTCCGTTTGGCTTGGAGTAGGACCAAAGTCGTTGGCACGCGAGTCTCGAGAGGCGATCGTCTTTACTTCGTCCTGATCCTGGCGGATAGTCTCGTCATCATCAGTAGCGTGGGCAGCTTTGCGAGAAGCAGCGTTGAACGGTGCTTGACGGAGTGGAACACGAGCAGCAATGGGCTTTCTTTCGCCGTACGTCCTCTCGATGTGTGGACCCTCGAAGAAAGTCATGAACAAAAACTGGGCAAAGTGCGCTGCCAACGACACGAAAAGCACCGCATAACTTCCACTCACCAGCGACAATCCATAGTACCCCGCATAGCCAATCGAATACATCGGGTCCGGTGCGATCTCGTACACCCCGTCAAAGACCAAACTCTGAAGGCAGAGGAAGAAGCAATCACCCCAATACCAAGCATAGTCCTTTACCACTCTATGCGCATCGATCTTGACCCAAAGATTGAAAAAGATCAACGTCCAACCCGCCACCCACCTCAGTACGTGCATTGCCACCGAATGACCCTCTGGCAACCTCGTACACGAAAAGGCGAAGAGAGAATATGCCACAAAGTCATTGAGCAGAATGACATCGACGAAACTCCTAAAAATGAGCCAGACGTTGTAGTCGAGCGGCATGGCATCAAAGACGTAGTCTTTATCCATCTTGGTGACAAGTTGCTGTTTGACCCAGTTGTAAGCGCGGGGACGACGTTGCGGATCCATCCAGCCGTTCTGTTTGACTTGACGAATGATCCATCCTTTCTCGCTCTGCTGTTTGAGGATCCAACCGAGCCCGGCGTTGTAGGAGGCTCGCCAGAAGGCAAAGTAGATGAAAAAGAAGATTTGGGATGCGCGACGGGAGAGGGTGAAGTAAAGGAGGATTTGGAAGGAGAGAGAGACGACGGTTACGATGTCGAGGGGAGTTTTGGGTTGACGAGGGTCAAAGATGGATGAGAGCATGTCCGGTGTGTGGGGTACCGAGAAGACTGGCGTGGGCAAGCGCCGTGGTGTCAGGGTGGGAGCATGGCAGAGACGTCATTGAGGGGCGATGGAGTGGAGGGCGCATGATAGGCCAAAGGCGTAGAAGAATCGGATGCACAGTCGGCAGGAGGACGGAAGGACGCCGCACAAGGGCAGACAAAAGAAACAGCAAGGGAAGGAGAACGGATGTCAAGAAGGGCAAGGCGGGTATGTCAGTCAGCTGTCATACGACGTCGGATGGTTCATTCTGCATTAGATTCTCGGAACGGAACCCGAACTCCTCCCGAACCGAGGCCATCGAACAATGGAGGGAAAGGGAGTGTAGAAGAGGGCAAGAGGAGAAGGGAGCCAAGAAAAGCCGAGGCAAGGCTTGACGCCAGTCTAAAACCACAAGAAGGGTTGAGCCGCGGCCCAACTCTGCCTTTCCCGATGGTTTCGCTGTATGCACAAAGCCGAATGTGGGGAAAACGTACCTGTACCGTCGGGAGTTCTACCGAGGACCTTTGCCTGACGATCCGAGTCGTTGTCCTTGTCCTTGTCGCTATCGTTTTGGGAGCTGGCCAGAGTGGATGGACTGACTGCGACGTGTTCGTTTGAGTCGGATCGAGGCGAATCGGCCTTGCTACTGGTGGACTGGTTGACGCGGTTGCGTAGGCCTTCCGGCGAGACCGCATCGAGCGGGTTTGTGGCAGTAGCCATGCTCGAAGATGTACGCTACGTTGAAGCTCTGAAGGCGAGGTGTGGATGATGGTAGCAGAGTCTTCGTTTATCGGAAAAGGTGTGTGGGCTCAGTTGATCGTTTAAGCGGATTGGCGGGGCAAGAAGAGGGCGGCAGAGGGCGGATTGCGGACTCCGTTTTCCGTCTTCTCTTTCTCTCTCTATCTTTCGTCTCTCGCTCCCTTGGTCTGAGTCTCAGATCTTCTTCTCTCTGACATTTTAGACATTCGCGTGGCACCCTTTTCTTCCTCTTTCCTCTGCCCTTGTACCTCTTGTACGCTTTGTTACCGGCTTTTGAGACCTTGAAAAGCACACACACTCGCACTTCTTCTTGGCCTCTTTTTTGCCCTTTGGATTGTTTGGCTTTACAGCGTCGCGTCTTTTGCGCGAATCCTGCTGTCTTTTGCCAAGCTCAAAATCTGCACAGACGCTTTCCCAAAGAAAGGCACAATCAGAGAGCCTCACGCTCTGGCAAGAACGCTCTTTCACACATCGCTCAGAAGGCAGAGAGAAAGCTTATTTTCGAGCTCTAAACGTGGTTCTCGGACCAGGTAGAAGATGTCGATCAGTTGCCATTGATCCCTTCTATCGCAGTTCTGTCTTCCCTTCAGGGTGCCCGTTTGTATAATTCTGTCTTGCTTGTCAAACGATCAGAGAGCTTTTCGCTCGAAAAGGGAAACTAGGCATTTGAGACAACCACAGTTCCGACTTAGAGCATGCCAATGCTTTTCGTTCGGGGTGCTTAAAGCGTTCCAAATCAGGCCCACTTGTGAGATAGGCTGCCTCGCACCCTCTTTCATCTCTTGCAGAAGCAAGTGAACAGATCACGCGAGCCAGCCCGAACAGCCAAGCTTATGTAGGGCTACTTCGCCCTTTTGCAACGTTGCAGTTTTGACCGACGCAGATGCATGCAAACGGCTGCAAGTACTTGCTCTGAAATCGCACATCGGGTTCGGCTCTACCGATAGAAACTCTTGCTGTGCGAGGGCTCATCTCATTGGCTGCCTGCGCTTCTAACAGCCCAAACAGAAGTGTCCTGTTACGTACGGGCGCCTTTGAAGACAGATCAGGAGGCGATCTCTCCGCCGACCCGATCTGCAGAGCGAGTCCGGTACCATCGGGCAAGGCCGTCTTGATACTTTCACATGCAGCGTACTCACAAGGGATGGGGACGGAACACAATTGATTGAGTATCATACGAAAGAAGAACAGCTTGAGCCTGAATGTATGCAGAAGCGTTGAACGAGCAACAAAAGCGAAGAGCAATGGGAGCAAAAAGCGTCGTACGGGGGCTTTGTGTAACGATCAGAGTGTGGAACTTGAGCAAGGCGTGAGAAGGGTTGTGCACAAAAGAGGAGCAAAAGAGCAAAAAGTGAAAGCCGACGAGAGAGACTGCAGAAGACGAAGCTGATACGAGAAACTGAAACACTACAGCGAAGCCGAACATTGACAAGCGGAGAGACGAGTTGGAAGAGCATCAGCAGCGGATTTCGATGCTCAAACTATCCTCCTCCTCATCTTCCGCCGCCTCCTCTTCCTCTTCGCTAGTCGAGTCGCTTCCCTCACCATCGCCAACGTTAACGAGGGAGGTATCAGCCGAAACAGCGACTCTGACACGATCAGGCAATCCGAGCGCCTCCCTGACCCTTGCTTGGGCTGCGACCATCGCGAGTGGGTCGGAGACTGCTCTGGCCGCAGCTGTAGCTGTAGTGGTGGCGGTGGGGTTGTCGGGGAATCGGGCGCGAACTGCTGCTGTGCCGCCAACGTGATGAGGCTTGCGATTGGTGCGATTTCCTCGAACAGCGTGTCCTGTGGTTGTGGTGGAGGATGCGTCCTCGGAGGGCTCACTGGTGTGGTAAGCAGCTCCGCCGTTGGTGTAGAGGTAAGGGTGAGTCAAGCCCGGAGGAGGCGCGAGGGGGAGAGGCATGAAGCCAGTGGGATCGACATCACCGTGCTTGTTGCTTCCATGCGTTCCGATCACGGGCGACATGCAAAAAGGTCGGTCTAGAGGACAGCTTCCTTCCATACCAGAATACATGACTCTTGCCGTCGAAGCCAAGAATGCAGGATTGATCGGATGAGCCGTGTTGCCCGCATGAGGCCACATCATGTGGTTGGGGATATCGATGCCAAGTCCAGCTTGCTTCTGCAATTGAAGCGTAGTGAGAGGCGAGCAGACACCAGCGACTGGCACTGAAGCCGGAGTTGGGATGGAAGGTTGAGGAAAAGGCGGCGTGACCGCTTCCATCTGATGGCGACGGGCACCACCCTGTGAAGCAGCTCTGAGTACAGCCGCATCCAGCTCACTAGCCGTCCTGATTCTCACTCCCAGCCCACTACCCCACCCACTGCCGTATCCTCCCTGAGACTGTACATCGCCCTGCACACCACTATGCATGTTTCCGGCCGCACCAACACCCAACAGTCCCAACGACTCCAACGTATGCTTCTGATGCACCGAGTGCTTGAGATGCTTCTGCGCTTCGCTATCCGCAAACCTCACCTGCAACGGCAGAGTGGTTCCTGGGAGGACACGGCCATGAAGGCGCTCGATGCAGAGTTTGGCCGTGGCGCGATCGTACAATCGCACAAAGCCGACACCTCGACTTTCGCCGTGAATGTCGTAAAGGATCTTGAGCGATGCGATCGGGTGAGGGTTGAAGAGCTGTTCGAGTTGAAGCGTTGTGAAGCGAAGGGGAAGGTTGGAGAGGTAGACGTTGGATGACGAGGCATCGGCCATTCGGCGTAGGCGGGCAGTGAAGGATTCCTGAGAAACCCAAAGTCGGGAGAAGGAAGACGAATGTCAGTGAATATGGAAGATAGCGAAAGCGTTCAAGGAGAGAGACAGGATGGGCAACGACATACCTTGGCAAAAGAACTCGTAAAGCCGTGACTGTTGAGCCACTCGATGGCTTTCTTGGCCATCTCGCTACTGGCATACATGAGAAATCCAAAACCTTTGCACAAGCCTGTTTGACGATCCATCATTGCTTTGTGGCTGATGACGACACCGCAGGCTGATCCGAGCAGGAAGAGCATCTGGTCATCCATTCTGTTCATTCACAGAGCACAAAGCAAATGCAACATCATTGTCAGCCGAATTCTCTTGACAAAAGTCGATCGTCTGGAAGCAGTGAGGCGAACTTACTCTTTGGGCAATCCATTGACGTAGATGTTTGTATCGTTGTTCTGGTCCATAGCTAGGCAAGGTTCTACTCGTCTCGTCGAAGTGGGGTAGTAGGCCGCGTCGATGGGACCAAACGTTGAGACGCTACCGGGAAGCGGGTAGGCTGGAGCCAACGCAGGCTCTTCCGGGCGCAAGTCGTATGCGCGAGCATCCTCCCTGAATGCCATATTGATTGCGGGGTTGTACGACAGGTCCGAACGTAGCATACCCCATCGATCTTCCCTCTGCTCCAGTCTGGGCGCGTTGGGCTCGTTGTCACGTCGGCACGCATCGTTCTTCTCAGCAGTGCCTTGTTCCACCTTGATGGTTTCGTCTTTGTCGCAACCAGGTGCCAGTGTCGCCGAAGTAGGGGCGGAGGACAGCACACTTTGCTCGGGTTTGACGCCGAGCTTCAGCGGCACGATGGTGGTGGGGACCTTGCGTTCGAGTGGGCTCGGCTGTTCATCAACCGCGCCGTCGGCGGGTGTGTTGTGCGTCTTGCTTGAGATACGAGGTCGCCAAGGGGTGGCAGGGGCTAAGGTGCGCATCTTGCGAGGATCCTTGGTGACGGTGAGCTTTTTTCCGGCTGTCTGGCGAGTACTGGCCATGGTCACTGGCGTTGTAGACTTGTCGAGCTGGGCAGGATAAGGTTTCGTGACGGTAGGAGGTGGACTACCTTCGACGTTGAAAAAGATGCGATCGCTTCGTGGGATCATCTAGAAGTGGTTTGGGGGAGAGGTCAGCAAAAGGCAATGTGAAGAGAGCAGACGAAGCGATAGCACGATCAGGTCCATATGAAGATCGTTGTTCGTGACAAACCCTGGGAGTCCCCAAAAAGCCAGCTTATATTCTTTCACATCTCCCGCTCGGGTCTTCGAAACACACCAGCCCTCGAGAGTGGCCAGCGTAGAGGTAACAAGGAAGAAGTTGCGCAGCATGCATCCAGTGTGTTTACCTATATATGCCCTGTGCGTCGGATTGCGATCCGCCAAGCAACAGCTCCGATCGACCCTGTGCAGCTTTCACAAACTTTCGCTGCACATAGCATACATCTTACTACTTCTCCTCATCCGCCTCTTACACCTTGCTCTTCGATGCTTGCCACACCACATTCGGAGCAAGCCACATCTGCAAGCGCCCGGATCGACAGGAACGCCTTCGCTTGCACTTCTCCTCGCTGACATGAATGGATCGAGCATCGCTTGCAGCTGCACAACTACAAGTTGTACGACGCCGGGAAAGAGAGACGGCACGGGGGTCAGGACAAAGAGGGGATTCCGTGTAGGTTGAAGATTGTAGTTGTAGGTGTCTTCTAGTGATACAGTCTGTGAGTGCGAGGTTAGGCAATTGTGCTAAGTTGGAGAGCCAACAGGAAAGAAGAGCAGAACAGTCCCTCTTGAGTGTATGCCGGCTGTAGCGTGTGAACGCGTGTGTAGACCGACTTGGTAGAGAGGGCTAGGTGAAGCAAAATACGTCGGAGATGAGCCGCATCCGTTGCCTGTGTATTGCTGGAAACATAGAGGTATAAGCGCGGGCGAAAAGATGGGTAACCGAGCAAAGTGCCGGCCACAGCGGGATGAAGGTGCAGATGCGAGTGGCGTGAAGAGATGACGCGCCAAATGCCACGCTGAGGCTATATGCACCACGTCCCGACACGAAAGTCACATGTTCTTGACGAGCGGAGCCGCTCACCTGCCGCTCTCAAAGTTGGGAGTCGAGTCGTCGATCAGGCTCTGCCGCTTGTATTGACGCTGTGCTCTTGCTGTTGTCTCGCCAGAGGCTCTCGAGCCATTGGGACTGCCTCGATGCGCTCGTTGGGCGTCAGCAGCACGGCTGGCGTGCGTCTTGCCCTGTCGGATCATGGGCGAAGTGTCGCGGACATCTTCATCGTACTCGTCATCATCTAGCCGTGTCAGCCCAAGCGACTCCTCGTTCTCGTATGCGTTGAACAAGACTGTAGAGCCAGCACTGCCTCTCCTTCCGTGGCCAAACACCGTCGCGCTGCGTCCTGCGCCACCGCTGAGACTCGACCTGCCATTGGCAAGGCTGCTCATGTTGCGCTGCTGGTCGAGTAGACGTTCGTGTTGCTCCGAGTAGCGTGTTGTGCCTTCGCCGGTGACGAGCGACATGCGTGGCTGCTGCGTGACAGGGTCGATGATGCGGTTGAGATTGAGCAAGTAGACGCCAGTGAAGATGACGATAAAGCCACCTAGCAGCGAAACAGCAGGTGCTGTCGTCGTGTTGAAGCCCTGGAAGAGCAATACCGATGCAAGAATGGTGGAGGTCGTGAAGAAGACGTAATAGATAGGGTTGACGACGTTGGTCGAGAACTGATCGAGCGCCTTGTTGAAGTAATTCATTTGTGTTAGAATGCAGACGATGACGACAATGGCAAAGCAGTAGGTCGAGGGATGGCTGAACTGGTTGTTGCCGGCAAAGGTCAGCTTGAGAGCAACACCGAGACCTTTGACGCTCATGACCGAGATGGAGCCGACAAGACTGCAGATCGAGATGTAGACAAGCGGTGTCTTGCGGCCGTATTTGGGCACCATGCGGAAGATCATGAAGAGCGAGAAGCCGAGCACAAAGGTGCAGTAGAAGAGGAAACCAGGTTGCAGTGCGTAGTTGAGCATCTCGTCGATGGTTTGAATCTCCTTGTCTTCTGGCGCGTTGACAACGATAATGACGGTCCCGACAAGGCAGAGTGTGCAGCCGACTTTGCCAAGACGACCGAGCTCTTCTTTGAGGATGAAAGACGCGAGAATGGCACCGATCAGGACACTGAGCGCGCCGAGCGGTGTGACGAGGATGGGTGGGGCGAAGGTGTAAGCGGCAAAGTTGGCGACTTCGCCGACAATCATGGTCGACATACCGGCCCACCAGATCGGGTTTTGGAGATAAGTGTGTCCGTCGGAAGCGAGGCCGTTATGCCTCTCGGCGGCGTCCATGAGACCCTTTTTGGTGATGATGAAGCTGGTGCCGATGGCGAGCGAACTGCTGATGGCAAGCGTGAGACCGATCCATTTCTGCTGTGTTAGCGAGCCTTGTGCTGATTCGGCGGCGGATGGTGTTTCTGGTGGAAGATAGCCCGGTCGGTCCAGGGCTGCTGGCATGGCATTCGTGGCAACAGTCCAGAAGAGCATGATCATGGTCGCGACGCGAAGGATGCGCAGCCGCAATGCGGATGCTGTTGAGTGTGATGTGTACATCTTGAGATTATGGAGGCGTGATGATCTGCTTGGTGATGTTCAATTCAGCACGAGATGGAAGTTTCCGGGATGATTGCGTACGACAGGCGCACTCGCTCTTGCTTTAGTCAAGAGCTTTCGACGTGGTTCGGATCCGCAGATGGCAGAACTTGCTGACGCAGTGAGGTGCTCAGTCGATCGGAAGAGCCGAAATGGACGTCCTGAGATCGTCGGCGACAAGTTGAGTTCCAGGCGATAGCCGAAGATCCCAGACAAAGTGACAGAACTAGCGCGTCGTGTTGAAACAAAAGCAACCGATTTGAGGAGCCTTGACAGTAGTAGCAATAAGGATCAAAAGTGAACGTCTTTGCCGGCAAAGACCTCGGTGCGTATGTGTGTGGTATCGAATGATGCAAATTACGGAAAGGGCAGTGCGGTGCAGGTCAGATCTTGCAAGAACGTCGGATGAAGATCGTTGAAGGAGTGTGCGTCAGAGCGCAGGTAAACAGTGTGGGTCGATGCGGAATAAAGGTGAAGGTCAAGGTCAAGGTGAAGGTCAAGGTGAAAAGGATGAAAAAGCAGAGGCGAAGGATTGCGAGATGTCGATGGACGTGACGCTTCTCGATAAAGCAAGCGAGCGAGTCGGATTTCTAGGCGGTCACTTTACTCGCCGTGGGGTAGAATTGGACAACGTCAAGGCTGCAGCGAATTCGCTTTCCTGCAGAAGCGGGAAGGCCAAGAACAAGAAGGGCTCGAGAACACATCAATCACGCGGTTCCAAGACAAAGGAGCGCCGAAGCGTCTGATGTTCCTCACACTTCTGAATGAGCTCTTCGCCATCGTTTCCCGGCTACGAATGCTTCAATACCTAGGAAACAAGGACGCATTTTGTACTCAAGGATCCGCTGCAAGGGCGTAAGCTCGTCAAGTCAAGGTGTCAGCTTGCTGCCAAATGTCAGTGTCAGTCGATCCCTCTCCAAATCTGAAGCTGCACCTCTTGAAATGGAGGCGTAATTCAAAATCGACCGACGGCTCAATTTTGAATACAAAAGCCTGCACCTTGCTGCAAGCAATGAAATACGAAGCTTCTGTCGGCGGCTTAGCCATGATTCAGCACTGCTGCTTCGCACTTTTCTATCCCTGCTTTTCACTAACGCAGGAAGGCAGAATATGTCAGTTTGACAGTATGAGCGATGCTAGGTTCTCACTGCTATTGGTTTGTCGAATGACAGGAATGAAGGTGCGAAGACTGCGCGGCTCGGGCAACGCGGGGAAGGGCGCCTATCAAGATAGGAGAAGACGTGGCTTTGTTACTGAGAGCCGAATTCTTCTGAAGCCGAGCGCGTAAAATGGCTAAAAGCACGCGTTCCAGGCCCGAGCTGCAAATAAGGCAGAAGTGCGGCAGCCTCAAATCTCGCAAAGCTGAGTCAAGAGCGGACGCCATTTTGTGTGGCTTTGTCTTCTGATGTGTGCTAATGATTGATCCATTTGATTAGGAGTCTGACACATTTTCAGAGCGCGACACGGTGCGGAACCAACACTCAGATCAGAACAGGACCCTGAACGCAAAGTGAGCGACTTTGAAATCTTTGAAGCTGAGCTCTCTCACCAATAGCACTGGGACGGCGCTTGCCTTCTTCACATCAAGCCACCATCCTCTTCTCATCGGAAAAGGGACGCTCCCGGACGACTCTTAGGCAGCATCCTCGCAATGTACGGGCGCAGATCGAGCCAGCGGCATCAGCGCGATCAACCTGCTGTCGCTCCTTCATCAAGCCGGCATCCCGCATCATCGAGCAGACGAGGCGCCCAAGTCAACTCATCCTCCTCTTCACGCCGCAATGAAGCAACACAAGGGCGAGACGATACCATTGAGCTCGACAGCGAGGACACACGAGCATCAAGTGCAGCCGATGGTGCAGAGAGCGATGAAGACGATGAAGAATTGAGCCTACGCTCCTACACCAAGCTCAACATCACCGAAACAGCAAAGAGGACCGCCGATCTTCTTGGAGAGGCCGAGATCAAGAAGAAAGCAGCCGAGGTCGCAAGATATGCCTTGGCATGCGAATATACCCGCACTTTGATCCGCAAAGATGATATTCGAACCAAGGTGCTCACCGCCGATGGTTCATCCAAAGCCTTTCCAGCCATCTTCAATGTCGCTCAGAAGCTTCTGCACAGGACATTCGGCTTCAATATGGTGGAAGTGCGCGCAAAAGGGGCCGACAATGCCGAGCTGGCCAAACAAACCGCAGAGGTACTGCGAGCTGCCAAGAACGCAGCGAATGGATTGCGACCACGAAATCAGCAGAGGGAAGAAGAGGATGCGCCCGCTCCCAACGCGGAAGGAGCGCCTACCAACACTTGGGTACTCGTTTCCGCGTTGCCGCGCAAAGTCATCAAGACGCTTGCCAAAGCGGATCAAGAGCTCGCAAGTGCCTATGCGGAATCTAGCACAAGTAACGCAGCATCATCATCATCGTCACGAAGACGGCAGCAGGCGGACGAGACCAAGTCCGCTCTGGACTGGACATCCGCAGACAAGCAGGGCGGCGAGATGGGCCTTCTCTACGTGATCTTGGCCATCATTCTCGTCAACGGCCGCACCATCACGGACTGTAAGTTGACCGCCCGAGCTCATTGGCAACAGCTCCAAGGGCAACAACTGACATACTGATCTGTCTTTTCTCTACACCTTCCACAGCTGCTCTGCACATGTACTTGCGTCGTCTCCACCTTGGACCCCAGACTCAACTACCAAAAGCACTTCGTGGAACGGGACCCGCGCTCGGCTCAGTATCGGCAGGCTCGCAAAGCACACAGACACAGTCGAGATCGAGGGCGACGCAAGGTACGCTCGAAGGCTTCCTCAACTCCATGATGAAGCAAGCCTATCTCGAGAAGAAGCAATCCGACGTCGGAGTGGATGCCACGGATGCTGCGGCCAATCAAACACAAGGCAGACGTAGAGGACGAGCCAGCGGTGGAGGACGACGCAACGGAGGTGCCGACGATGATTCGGTCGTATGGGAATGGCGATGGGGTAGTCGTGCCGAGGTGGAAGTAGGAGAGAAGCGCATCGGCGAGTTCATTACGCATATCTTTGTTGACCCTGCTGACGCTCAAGACGCAGAAGGGGGTGAAGAGGAGGATGAAGAGACGCAGACTATTGACAGGGACCGCACGATCAAGCGACGCAAGACGCTGCTCGGCAACATTTCCACTGCTGCAGGTTCACAGCTGATCGAGTAGGCGAGGGGGCCGGACAACAGAACATCATCACCACCGTATTCATTCTGTTTAGCCGCGAGGAGTGTATCAGCATATCACATCGAGCAAACACATACCTAAATGTATCAACAGCGTAGCGCAAACGTATCATGATCTCACTCGATCCCTTTCGGTTGCCCTTCGATTGCCATTCGATCAGGTTTGTGTTCAGGATAGGGAATTCAACGGTTGTTGTTAGGCCGCGACTCTCCTGATGAAACCTCTTTCCTGTGAGAAGAAGAAGAAGTCAGGGTCCAGCCCTGACTTTGATGACGAATTTGTTCGGAAGTCTTCCTTGTCCTCCCGCTGTTGCGCTTTGAGACGCGGCGCGGCAGTTACGGCTAAATGAACCGGGTTCCAGGCACTCAGCTGCGGGTCCAATCGCCTGCTCGCATTTCAAGGAACCACACCCTGAGCTTTGATTGGACGTCAACCACGCGCGTAGATAGACAGACGACGATTGATCGCTGCTGCATCACAACCAATCTACAATAGCTGCATTCACTACACAAGATGAGAAGAGCCGCAGAAGAGAATGATTGTGTCGTCTGTCGTCTTGTTCGAGTCAGAGAGAGAAGGAGGCGAGTTCCGAGAAGATGCAAAAGCCAGTTCGCGAGCCCCGCTCAATTTCGGAAAGCAAGCGTGAGAAGCACTGAGAAGCACGTCCCCAAACGTGTATGTGCTTTGACCAAGCTTCAGCCGTGTGTTGGGTGTGCGTATTTGTGTGTGTGTGTGTGTGTGTGTCGTGCTGCTCAGCTGCATTTCCTGAACCCTGTCCCACCAATCCTTCTCATTTCTTCTTCTGCTCTTGCTTTCTTCGTCCTATCTTCTCCAACGAAACTGCAACTGCTTCATTCTTCGCCTGCTGGCGCCGCCAACAACTCGCTTTCTCCACGACTCAGGCACTGGACTCTGCTCGACGCAATTTCAGCTTCCTCTCGTATTTGCTCTGGGTCTGCTTGCCTCGAAGCCCACGCCGAATGTCAGCGGCGGTTCGAGCTGCTCTGGCCGCCAAACGGGCCGAGCATCGTTCTCGCTCTGTTTCTCCCTCCAAGCCTAACACTTCACTTCCTAACGGAGACGGCGATGACACTGCTCGGAAGAACCTGCTTCCCAACTTTGGCCGCGATCTCGATGCTTCCATAGCTAGCCCCTTCGGCTCGCCCAAGCCTGCTGCCAAAAGGCTGGGTGCAGCTCTGGAGCGCGACGCGGTCTCACCATCACCAGATGTGAGCCTGAACCAAAAGTCAGAAGAGGACATTGTTCAGCTCAGTATACAGAATGGTAAGTTGCAAATGCACTGGCCACGGTTGGTAGCACCTCTGAGGAGCTCTTGAACACATTTGCTGACCGCACAGCTTTGTCTGTCCACCTCGCTACTCATCCTATCTATTCTTCTTCGACCTACAACAGGCAAAGTCAACTTATCTTCCAGATCACCATCATTGAAAGAGGTGCCCGCGTTGCTGCTCTCCCTTCTGGCTGACGAGCCTCCCTCCTGGTTCCTGCAGATCCCCGAAGACGACCGCCAACCTTGGTACATGCGTGAAGAGGTCCACACCCTGCAGCTCAGCAACAACGAGCTAGCGTCACTCCCCGACAAGCTCGCCGAGTTTCGTGGTCTCAAACGTCTCGAACTCCACAGCAACCGTCTCACCAGCCTTCCGTTCAACTTCTTTCAGCTTTCCACTCTCACCACCCTCACCCTCTCCAAAAATAGCCTGACATCGATCCCACACTGCCTACTTGCCCTCGACAATCTCGTCACGCTTGATCTTTCGCATAACAAGATTCAAACGCTCTGGAACGAGGACGATGTCGTTGCAGCACGATCCCAGCGTGAAGCTTGGGACAAGGAGAATGCTGCACAGGAGAATGGCGTCTGGGCTGGACTGTCGCCCACCAAGAAGGATCGCAAAACGCTCGATCCCACCTCCGAGGCTCAGCAAAAGACACCGATGCGCTCACTCAGGACACTGGATCTCAGCCATAACCGCCTCACCAATGCTGCCCTGGGTATCCCCGATCTTGCCAGCCGCCGAAGCAAGGCCAGCGATGCGAGCGAGACAGCATTGGTGCGACTACCTGTGGGTCTCAAGACACTCAATCTCGATTACAACAACGTCCGTGGGCCTGTCTCTACATCCCTGTTCCAAGACCTCGCATTGCTCGAAGACCTCGGCCTTTCAGGATGTGGTATCGCCGATGACGTCTTGGCCTCGGAAGGCTCGGCAGACAGTCATCAGGCATTGGCTCGTCTTTCCGTCCTTGATCTTTCCGGATGCGAGCTGGACGACCTTTCGAAAGTAGAGGCCCTCTTCGGCTCTCAGCGTATTCAGTCATTCGACCAAGCAGTTGGAAATGTGGATCCCGCACCATCAACTCAGGAGAAGGTGGGACCTGCTCAGGGCATTCCTGCTCGTCAGCTGGTGCGTATTCTCAATCGACCTACGTCGGCCGATATCGAAAGGATGGAAGAACGCTGCGGCGGTAAAGTGCTTTGTTTGCTCCTTGAAGGCAACCCGCTACGGGAGGAGGCCTTCCGTCAGAAACGCGGTGGTAGGTCGGGTGCTTCCCCGGAGAAGAAGGCCTCAGCCGCTACGACTGCTACCCTTGGCACCAACGCAAGTCGTGCTGCTGCTGCCGCCGTCACCGCCTCACCAACGGCTCCTTCGACTGCTTCGCCTGCTATACTCGCGCCGTCAGTCACCACAGCTTCCACAGCAGCCTCGTCTCAGCTCCCAGCAAAGCCCCAAATCATCAAAGAAGACTGGGAAATCCTGGCCGAGCAAGGCCTCAACACGGAACTGGGTCGTCGCAAGCTTAGGATCGAGCAGGCACGCCGCGAACAGGAAGCCGCTGCCGCTGCAGCTGCCGCCTTGAAAGACAGTGAAGCTAACACTGGTGAAGAAGTTCAGTCTCGTGGACGCAAGCCTCGAGCGGCCGATGACGCGACCGGCTCCGACGCCGACGCCGATGTTGCCGCTTCTGGATCAGGAGCAGAGTCCCGGGAGCGTGACGAGGACGGCGACGATAAAGACGGAGGCAGTGCTCTAGCCAGCGCAAAGCTAAGCACAAAAAAGAAAGAAGCGCTCGGCCAAGTTCCCTGCAAGTTTTTTCGGAGTAATGGATGTTCGGCCGGCGCATCCTGTCCCTTCGCCCACACTCTCCCGGGAGATGGTGGGCAAAAGTCCGTTTGCCAATGGTTCCTGAAAGGCAACTGCCGATTTGGTCACAAGTGTGCACTAGCGCATGTGTTGCCAGGGCAGCCAATGAGTATGGATCGGAAGAACAAAAGAGCTGCTCAGCACGGCCAGCCATTGCCGCAGGCACCTGGGCAGCAAACGATGGCCATGGTCGTTGCGGCTGGAGGCAATGGAGGCGGTCAGCAGCAGCAGCAGCAGCAGCAACAAACGCCAGTCAAGCCATCCTCGCAGAGGCAGGTGTCGGGTCAACAAACGCAGACCCAGACACAAGCTGGATCGCAGCTTCCTTTACCTCCTCAGCAAGGCACGCCTACTCGGCCCGCACTGGTGTCGGGTGGCACCCCATCGCAAATCCCAGCGCAGGTGCGCCATCGCCCCGCGTCGTTCACCACCCGCGACCACGATCTGCCCTTCGGCTTGCCAGATGATCTCCAATCCTCCGCGCCATCCACAGCAGACCCAGCACGCGCTGGCTTTGAGGGCATCCACATCGGCTCGCAGAACATCCCAGAATCATCCAGGTCGACGTCCTTTGCGGGAAGCACCTCGTTCCGCCGACCTGGATCCCTTTCTCACAGCTTGAGTGCCTCCCTGGCTGGTCAGCAATATGGTGGAATGGACTCGGCAGCTGCTGCATTCGGCACCTCTGCTTCTGCCTCCCGTGCGTTCGGCACGAGTCCGTTCAGCCATCCTGGCGGCCACGGTCTCTTCTTTAGCGGCAGTCAGGATTCGGAAGGTGGCGCTGGACCTTTTGCACGTAGCAACCGCGATGTATTTGGCGTTCGAAGCATTGGACGTACGGATGATACCGCCAAGCTCTGGGCTGGCCAACCCATCAGTCGCGGCGATGCCTTGGGTGGAAGCAAAGAGGAAGAGGAGATCGAGGATGCAGAGGACTTTCTTCCTTCGAGCTTATCCGATCTACTCACGCCTGCTGAGCTGGATCGAAGACGACGCAGCACTCGCCTATCGAGCTCATTTGCGGGCAACGACGAGCGCATCACCGTGGCACAAAGCATGCCTTCGCACGCAGGCCATGGATTTGGCTCGTCGTCGCTTGGATTTGGACGTTCTGCCATCGGGGCAGAGAGGACCAAGTCGAGCAACCTTTCGACCGGGTTCGCGCAACAGCAGCAGAAGCCGAGTGCGAGCGAAGAGTACCGTCCCTTTGGCGATGGGCGTCGTGCCAGTGGGCTCGACTCGATCGCTTTCAGAGAAAGCGGGTCGGGCTTGTCGACCTCGGCCAGTCGCACAGCGGCGCACCATGCGCCAGGGCAGAGCTTGCCACAGGGTTTGGCCGCCGGTCTGAGCCGACTGCATTTGAGGACCGGCGGAAGTGGTGGAGGACAAACGAGCGGCAGCTTTGCCAGCGGTGGATTTGGCTCTATTGGCAGCACTACTGGCAACGAAAACAACAGCGCAGGTGTCGGCAACGTGCTTTCACAGGGAAGCGTCTTTAGCTCTTCCTTCAACCAAAATGCGCACAACCCCAACGCAGGCTTGCGTGTGCCTGGCAGTCTCGACGATTATGGTCTGGGTCCTACCGCTCCTTCTTCCGTTTTGCCTCATCGTAGTCCGCTCACTTTTGCTGTTGGTAGCAACACGGCTCCTGGCAGTGGTCGACTCAGCGGCTCGTTTGCTGATCGTCATCTCAACGGCGGTAGTGCTGCCTTTGGATCACCAGGCGGTTCGCCCTTCTCTCCTCCCCTTTCAGCCATCGGTTCCCACCGCAACGCTGGTGCGGGCGAAGGAGGCATCGCCATCCCTGAAGGCGGCGCACAAAAGCCAACCAGCGCTACGAGGTACGCTCATCATCCTGCAACCCATAGGCTCCGAGCCGGTAGCTCGGCTGCGGCTCCTCACTCACCATTGACTCTACCCGTAGCGACGGCGGAAGAAGATGAGGAAGAGGCCATCTTTGAACTCGAATGAACGAAGGAACTCGCAAAAAGAAAAACAGCGTCGTACAGATGCGTTACAAAAGCTTCAGAGCACACACACACACACACGAATGTACTTGTATCACAGAATTTTCTCTTTCATCTTTCTTCGCTAGTCTCGCTTGCTTTTAGCTCGTCCTTTCTCTTGATCTTTCAAGAGGATAGATAGCATGACAAACCAATCTTATCACTTCTCGCCCATCTTCCTGCGTGCGCCTACGATCGACGACTAGCCCTTACAGCATCCCTCAACTCTTGACTGATATACAAATCCTCTGCCAGATCATCGACCTTTGTCCCTTCGTCCACATTAAACTTCTTGATCTCCTCCAATCCGAACCCTTTCTCTCTCAGATACAACTCATCTACCAAAAACTGCCCTGTAAAACTCGCCCCTTGTTCCTCGACCACCCTTGCCGCCGCCTCAGCTACAATTGCGGGATTCCTCCATCTTCGTTCCTCTACACTTGCATCTTTGCTAACGATCTTCATTGCGGATGTGGCGATCAACGTGTAAGGCCAGAGAGAGTTTACACCGATTTTGCCGAGGGTTTCGGCGGAGAGACCGAGGGTGAGGAGGGACATGCCGAATTTGGCAATGGTGTAGGCGGAGGCGGTTTGGGCGATTTGGTGTGGGAAAATGGGGAGGTCTTTATCGCCAGCAGAAGGGGTATTGGTGGGGGTGGTGGAGAGGGTGTTGAAGTTGAGTGGAGGGGAAAGAGTCAAGATGTGTGGATTGTTTCCTTTGGAGGCAGAATGGAGGAGGTGGGGAAGCGCAAAGCGGGAGACGAGCCAACTTCCGCGTGCGTTGATCCCATTCATCAAATCGTAACTCTTCACAGTTGCCTTTTCGGTTGGAGCCAAGTTGATAGCGCTTGCGTTGTTAACCACGATATCGAGACCTCCGAACTTCGATGCCACTTTACCGATCGCTTCTTCCACCGCACCTGCATCCCGGATATCAAGCTGTACGGGAAGCGTTGAAACGTTGGATCCGGAAGGAGCGGAGGCGGCGATCTCATCGCATGCAGTGTAAATGGTACCAGGAAGTTTAGGGTGCGGAGTGGCAGTTTTGGCTGCGATCACAACGTTGCATCCTCGTGAGGCGAGGGATTTGCCGATTTCGAGGCCGATTCCTCGTGAGCCGCCGGTGATGAAGGCTGTACGTCCGGCGAGAGATAATGCTGGCATTATGAAGGCAACGAAGGACAGCAAGGTGAGAATGAGAGGGGTCTGCGACGAGGCGGAAGTGTAATGGTGGTGATGAAGCAAGGTGAAGAAGCGGGGAGAAGAGGCAATCCTATTTGTTTCGGCTTAGCGTGAGCCTCTACCCCGCACTTTTTTGTTTTTCATGTCGTCTACCGCATCCCCCTCAGCCGGATCCAAACCTTCCTCACCTCGAAACATCGTTGATCCTCCCCCTCCGACGCTATGCGACCAGTCATGTGCCCCCGCAAGCGCGAACTAGAGTATGATAACCCAACCTGTTCTACGCTTCGGTCATTTCGGCGCCGGCAACCATCTTGATAACCGGTACATAGCTTCGCCTGCTGTACGAAGTGGGACGGGCATGCCCGTGCGCGCTTCTTTTTTTCTCGCATTTCGTAAATCAACTCCTTTTTCGCTCGTGATACGCAAAATCCATGCTTAAAATCTTGCGCAATTAATCCTGGCAGCTGAGATTGCGGATCCTGCACCCTTGGATTGAGCGGCTCCCTTTTCACAACCCCCTTCCGCGGCGGTTACTTTTCTTCGGTAGAACTTAAAGCCCCTTCAAGGGCGGCTCCGCTTCATACCAGATGTTCACCTTGGAAGCTGTCAGGCAATGTTACTACCTACCAGGCGAGCTGTCAAACGCAGCAAAATGTGTAAGGACAATCGGGTATTCTTTGGCTTTCAATTCAATACATGCCCATGGCCATGTGGGAGGGGTGTAGCGGTGGTGCAGCTGGCACCGGGTATGCTCGGCCGTATTGGTGTCGCTGCTGCTGATACGCTGATGCGGTGTGTTGCCCTTGCTGTTGCCGGGTACCTCGAGCTTGACTGGCCTTGTTCGCTCTGAACTCATTCAACCGCTGCTGGAGCTGTGGATCCAACACGTTGTCCGACTTGAGTTGATTACCCAGCGTTAACCAGCCTCTTTTCACGTTGTGCCTCCTCCCAAATAGTTCTACCTTTCTACCTCCTGGACAGAGCCTTTCGATCATGGCATACAATTCATCCGGCTTCCTTGACGTGTCTCTCACCTCTGACACAATCACGTCCGCGTTGATCCCACAATGCACCCAGTCCGGCAAAGGAGGCGGTACACCCGCTCCTCTGTTCCCAACGTACCTTTGTGTCGATCCTGAAATCGGCCTACTCTCCACGGCTTCTCCCGGCCCCGCTCGGACTTTGGCACCGACAAGACAATGCTCTTTCGTGTGATTGAGATGATGCCCCGTTCGACCGGTCCGGATCAACCGTTGCGTTTGACCGATTTTCACCCATATCAACTCGTCAATTCTCGTATAGCCCCAATGCGCAAGGAGCTCTCTACCGAGTTCCATCGCTCGACCTGTCGTCCACAAGAAGACCAACCCCTCGTCCTGGAGGAGGGGTACGGGCATGGCTCGCATATCGTCGTCGCTCATCGTACCGTACGGCAGCGACATATGGATGTCCCAAGGTGGATCGGCAAGAATGACGTCAAATTTGCCCAACATGGCGTAGTCAAAGTCTTTCAAGTCGCAGTCGATCCATTGTGCTTCTTCTTGCTGCGTCGAAGGCCCAGTAGCCGAAGGGCGAATCCAGGAGTCAAAGCCATTTTCTCGAAGCGTACGGGACGGATGAATGAGGCCGATTTGACGAGCTTCCTCCGAGTCTGGTTCGTATGAATGCCTTGAGCTGCTCGTCTCAAAATGAAAAAGTCGCTGTGGTGGGTCTGTGTCAAGCTCGAAGTGGAGGTACTTGCACGAGGTGGTGCGATGACAGGTGTTGAGATAGCTACAGTGGCCGTATGATGGGTCCGTCTGGGGGTATAGGACCGGCTTGAAGTGCAATGCCTGACAAGTGGCAGCATCAGGACAGTCAGAGCGTGTGAGATACAAGCAGAAGTCTTGGTGACGATTGTCGGTGCTCTTCATGAGATGCGTGAGAAGACGCTGCTTGGCTGTTGGAGCCGACAGAAAGGTTGAGGTGATGGCATCCACCGCCTCTTGGTCGGACAAGCCAGCGGCTGACATCGTGATGTAGAGCGCGCCACCAAAGAGTTGATCAACGATATGTTGGAAGTCTAGGTCACAACATCTTTGCGCTCGAGGTTGCCCGGCCCATGAGAAAGATAGTTGATGCTCGTTTCTTGTGCGAGCGAGAAGATGTGATCTGAGCAACACTTGAGGTTTGTGACAACTGCGAAACTTGGTGGGACCCTGACCCTGGATGGCCGCCGCCGCTAGAATCACCGACAATCCTCCACACTGAAATCACAGACGCAGAGAAGCGAGCTGTACCGCGCGAGATTCTAAGCCGAAATCCGAGTCAAAGCAGCAAAGCAGCTCCAAGAAAGCGGGGCTCCGGCTTAGAGAGCATCTCTGCAACCGGTACGCATCACACGCTCAACTTCAGTCTCGCACAGACGATTTTCCGCTCCTCCGCCATCCCATCTTCTCTTTCTTCCATCGCCTTGTCCTTGTCTTCTCGCAGTCCTATCAAGAGTAGTCGATAGCTTCTGTGTTGCGCTCTACTCGCCAAGATGCCAGTGCCAGACAACACAGCCGGTGCCGTGACGAGCACAGGCTCGAGCCAACTAGCTCCACCTGCGGCTGATCTATCACTATCGCAGTCCATCTCTGCCTCGGCATCCGATCTCAAGCGACCTGCCTCAGCCGCATCGTCTGTTGATGACAGCCAGACACTATCGCGCACCAAGACCGCCAAAGCGCACTATGGCAAAGCTGCACGCGCTTTCCTCGCTAAGGATCTTCAGACTGCTCTCATTCAGAGCCAGCAAGCTTTCGATCTGATCGTCTCGGCGAGCCAGCTTGGAAGCAGCTTGACCGCCTCTTCCTTCCTCAACGATGACTTGGACCTGCAAAAGCTCGTTGAAAAGGTTGCGATCCTGCGTCTCACCGTTTTCACTCAGGTTTATACCGACAAGGCATCGTCGACTAGCATCCCAGCGAAGCTGACGCAAGCAAAGCAGCAGTCCACCTCCGACTCGGCAACGATCGATCGCATCTTGCTCCTTCTCTCCAAGCAACCGGAAAGTCTCATCAGTCATCTGTGGTTCGAAGCGCTTCGTCTCTGCACCCACACATCAAGCGAAGCAGACGCTCCTTCCCTGGATCCTACTCCCGAGACGATTCATCTAGCTATCGAGCTTCCTGCCTCCGTCGTCTCGTCTGCTGTACTGGCTGCTCTTCGTCTTGACGCTCTCAACCCAGCCGCACGCACAGGTACCAACGCTGCTCGACTCATTGCCGAGTGGTATCTTGCATCGTTTTCATCGGCTTTCGGCGCCACGCCCCCGACACCCAAAGCAGCTGCTGCGTACGAAAAGATCGTTGGTCTGTACTCGCTGCACGTACTGGCTTCGCGACTCGGCGAATGGGAGTACGCACGCGAGTTTGTCGGCTACTCGAGCTTGGCAGAGTCGGTCAAGTTCGGTGTGCTCGAGCAGATCAACGAAGCGCAGGTCCATCTGACAGGCCAATCGGAGAGAGAGCAAGAGGCCATTGCGAGTGCGCAGAAGGCGTATGCGCAGGAGAAGGCAAAGAGAGCGGAGGAAGAGAAACAAGCGAAAGAAGCAGCTGCAAGTGCCTCAGCCGGCGCTGGAAAGGCAGCCAGCAAAGTCGGTGGCAAAGCGAGGGATCTTGCTTCAGGCATCGGCAACTTTCTATCTGGTAGCAAGAAGGATGCTGATGCTGAGAATGCATCGACAGCAGGGGTATCTGGCAATGGCGCAGCTGCAATTTCGCGAAGCGACACAAGACGCGCAGGCGAGTCGTCGGGATCGTCTGGATCTGGCTCTGAATCAGGATCTCGATCGCGTCGCCATCGTAGTCAGTCACCTGCCTACTTTTCGCCTCGCAACGGTGCCGGCGAGTCAGGCTCATCTTCTTCGACCAGCCCAGCTATCTCGCCCGGTGCAACGCGCAGTGTCGACGCGTCCGCAAAGAAGGCCTCTGCCACTGGCCCCAAGGAAGAGGCCAAGTCGGAACGCCATTCATTACGCCGCTCTAGCTCATCCCGTTCGTCTGACTACGAAGGTGGTAATGAGAGCAGCACTTCTGCTGCATCGAACCACTCTCGTCGATCTACTCGCAAGGAGGCAGTTGACGCCAACGCCGCCGCCGCCGCCGCCGCCAAAGAACCGCGTATCAAAGATGATGCGGGCTACGCTTCGACCCGTGCGCACCTCTCGCGCTACATGGAAGGCCAGCACCACTCATCCTCCTCTTCTTCGTCTAACCGAAAGAGCTCAGAGGCCTCGAATCGAGCTGTGTCTTCTGCATCGTCAGCGTCCAACTCGATCATGTCAACCATCACTTCGATCTTCGACTTCCGCAAAGCCAACTTGACTCGTAACACACTTATGACGGCTATCGTAACGATGCTGATCTTTTATCGCGTTGCACGTCGACAGCCGTCAACTAGCAGCAGTGGCATGGCCAAGGGTAGTGCAGCGCAAAGGAGGAACGCAGCTGCCAGGGATGCTACGAGGAGCAAGCTTGTTGGTCGTAACAGTAGCGGCAGCGGATCGGCTGGTGGGTTGATCCGGTTCAACTGGATCTTGCTGATCTACAGGAAGATTATTGATACGATCAAGATGGGAACGCAGGTGACTTACCTCTGATCGGGACGAAGCAGGCGTTGATGTCGCTGGAAGTGCGTCATACTGAAGCATCGGCGAGCTGCCGACATTGCCCAATATCGGCTGTCAGTCTGCTGCAGAGATATGCTTCCGCCGATCAAATTGTTCTCCTCGTGGTAATAGCAATTCCTGATGAGCCGGTGCCACGCTCTCTCTGTGGATCACCATCAAATTTCGTGAGTCTGACTGATGTTGTCACCAGAGTATATCGCAGCAGCTTGTGCCGGCGCTTCGGTGAACGGGCAGCCTGCTACTGAGGTACGGGACAAGCGAGGGTTTGGCGACACGAACTATTAAATGATCGGCGTTATGCAGATGCTCGCCTGTCCTTTTCTCGGCAGGAGTTCTTCTCGTCTGCACTGCTGCAGAGTAGCGCTTTGCAGGCACGCGGGAGTGGCTTGCAAAAAAAGTCTTGGCCCGAGTCTCAATGCTCGAAAAAGGACAGCCGTAGCAGCCGTGGCAGCCGCCGAATGCATACATTCCGAAGGATATGCCGAGCCAACCTCTCGCGAAGAAGAGACGCCGGCTTTGAGTCCCAAGCTGCATGATTTGCTTGACAGCACAGTGCTCTCGGCAAAGGCGAAACGAAAAAGGATCGACAAGAAGCATGCGTTTCACTTTTGAATTGGCGGTTATGGTTTTGAATATTGAACTTCAAATCAAGCTTCGGCGTTTTTGCAAACTGCATAAAAGCAAGAGCAAGAGCAAAAGCGCGTGTGTGCGTTGCAACGCGGCGCGAGGCGCTCTGCAAAGCGTGCAGCCGACAGCAACACTGTATTTAGCAAGCCTCGTTGGTGAGGGTTGGTGCGGTGCTGCCGAAGCTTCGCATGGTCCTGGACAATTCGACTTGGAGTAGTCGCATGGGTCCCAATTATTATATAACAAGAAGTGCGAATGGTTCAGATGGCGTGAGAGAGAGACAAGAATGAAAGGAGATATGTACGTAGAGACTTGACTCCGCGTTCAAGCGCTAGCGTTGGCGTAACAGCAGATAAGTCATGCCGAGATCTAATGCATGCCTGATCATCATTGCTCCGTGTCCAACGCCCACCTTCTACCCTTTCCACCCCTGCGTCGTACTTTTTGACGAAGGAAGTAGTCACAACATGAAAGTTCCCGAACGATGAGCTAGAAAGGCTTGAGCATGATCAGATTGCTTGTGCGTGCTTGTCCGAAAGCCAGAGTTAAAGACGAGAGAGAAACGGGCCACTCAAGTTTGAAAACAAGAACAAAAGGGGATCGGCGTATTGCGAGCTTTGTGCATGTCTCAACTTAGACCCTCTTCTTGACCCTGTGGACGATGCATCGTGCTCTGCTGTGGTGTGCTGTCCCGCGAAGTGTTGCTCTTATTCAAATTGAATTTTTAATTCTCTCTTGGTTTCCCTTCGCGCGTGTGTGTGTGTGTGTGTGTGTGTATGTGCTGTCCGGCTGCAGATGCACACCACGAGGAGCACTGAAAACGCAGCTTGCCCACCGACCGCGTCGAGTCGGCGCCAGCTTGAATCCAACAGCAAGCAAGCAAGCGAAAAGAACGGCAGCCCACGCTGTCAATTTCGCCCCTCTCCTCCTATGTCTGTTCCCTTTCTCTGTTTCACTTCTCAGTCTCCGCAAGCCTGTTTTTTTCGCGCTTCCTCCTCTTCCCTCTGTCTTGGGTATCCATCTGGTTCCTCAATCTCCGCTTCTAAACTCTCCTCTCTTCACTCCGTCTTCACCATCATCCCCTTTGTCGGGTTGTTCCTTTGCTACCTCTCTTCTCTCCACTCCACTCTTTTGTCTTTCTGCGCTCCGCTTGCTGCTGTTCTACACCATCCTCGGATCGACGGCTTCGCATTCTCACATCTCTTCGTCTTTGCAGGGCTTACTCCTCAATCGCGTCTTCCGATCCTGCTGGCAAGGTCATTCCAAGGAGGAACACCCTTACGCGCCCAGCTTGCATCCGCATCGACTCATCCACCACTTCGTGTCCACGCTCTTTTCTTTCATACCATCGTGTCTTTGCTTCCTCAAATAAAGGCGACCACTGGCAGCAAGTATACCCGCTTCCTTGCTTCGATAGCTGCCCATTTCTTTGTCGTCATCCCATAGCATCGGCTGCTTCGTCTCTTCCTCCAACGCACAATCTACATCTTTCAGGACGCCTCGCTGGATCTACTCGTTCATTCTTCGCTCAAATCAGACCCTAGGAGCATCAGTTCAGTCTCTCACCCAGTCTCAACTCAACAAAAGCTTCGAAGCGCTTTGCGCAAGGGGACGGTCGCATCGCATCTCCCTACGTTACTCACAGTCAACCTCCATCATGACATTACAACACGACATGCCACGCGGCTTTGTCAAGCATGTCGTGCGTCGTGCTGACCTTTACGCAAGAGCCACATCGATCAATGCAACCACCACTTTCCCAAACGGGACCGTCAAACCGACTCACGCCATCGAGAGAGAGCAAACTTCCAGTCTCGAAGCTCCCGTCGTGGCCATCATTCTCGGCGGTTTCCTTGGCACCTTTTTGCTTTTCGTGCTGATCGGCGTCACATGCAAGTTTGCCAACCGTCCAAAAAGTAACGCGCGTCCTCATGCTCAAGCAAAAGGCATGTACCAGCCATCAGCGGCAGGGTACGGTACGGCAGCTGCCGCGACCTATGGCGGCACGTACCGAGGCAACGAGTCGATGCACGATGTTTCGAGCCCGAATGCCGGTTTGCTCGATTCGGCGCAGCCCATGGGTCGTGGGGGACAATATGAGGAAGCTGATAGCTCATTAGGCAGCTCACAAGGTATTCCAGGCGGTAACATCTCAAAAGGTGGATTTGGTATGATCCCAAGCGCCAGTGCGAGCAGCTTCAGCGGTGATGAGGCGCATCGATTCGCACCTTCTCGTGGCGGCCACGCTCGAGGGGCTAGCAGCGGCATCGAGCTTCCAGGCCCCGCAGCATCAGCAACCTTCCGACGCAACGTCAGCGGATCGCATCCTCCTATCCACACTCCCGGAGACGAATCATACGACGCCCCACACTCGGCCAATGGACTCATGTCAGCATCCATCCTCCCCGATGGCTCCGGATTCACACCTGGTCAGGTCTTTGACCACAGCGCAGCCAACGGCGGCGCACCGAAAGGTTCTGCTGAGATGCGCGAAGCACGCATTGGCTATCTCGGCGCGCCACCCAGTGTTCTTCCCCGACGCGCTAGTCTAGCTCAAGCACCAGCCAATCCGCAACAACGACCTTTCCCACGTGGACCGCCACCCGCGAGCTCCAAGAACCGACGCTCCAGATATGCACAGCCCGGATCATCGTCGACCGACACCGCAGCGATGCGACGCAGCAGGATCGACAGTGTAGGACCTGGAACCTATCGTAAATCCATGTTCTTGCCGCAGGAGGGGCACGATGTGATGCCTGGTGGCGAGCTTGCTGGTGGGTCGCACATTCGTCGCACTGTATCGAATAACAACGACAGAAGTGGACCGGCACCTAGGCCGCTGCGTCGTGTCGAGAGCATTGGCAAAGGCGATCCTCGCAGATCTAGCAGGTATCACCCCAACAACCGAAGCAGCAGAATCCCATCAATGATGATGCCAGAGGAAGACGAGTATGCATCGATGCCAGCACACAACGGAGGATACCGCGACGGATTGCCCGCAACAAGCGGAAATGGCCTCTTGCCAACATCACACAACGGAGGAGGAGGAGGATGGAATGACGGACGCCATTCGCCCTACGGAGGCAGCTCGAACGGCTCATCTAGCCCATTAGGCCCACTTGGCCCCAACGATCCAATGCTCAGCATGCAGCAGCAACAGCAGCAGCATCTGGCAGGCGTAAATGGAGGAGGCGTACGAATGATGCAGTACGGAGCAGGTTTTGGAGCGCCCATGCCGAGACCAGGCATGGCAACAACCCAGATCTCTTCACCGAGCTCGTTTGCACAAGCAGCACCACTGGGTGGTGGACTCGGGAGGGGGATGGAAGCTTCTCATGCGACGACAAGGCAGCTTATGTGAATTGTCTCGTTCGGTTGATTAGCATTTAGATTTGGACAATTCGTAGTTGTCACTCTCTCTTTGCTCCTTCTTTTGTCACTTCTGGGGGTATTCTCTATTTTGCATTTATCAAAGATCATCTTAGCATCAACCTCCGAAGCTTGTGATCTGATCTGTTTGTCAGCGATTGATTTGTCGGCGGCCTTCTCGGTGTTGAATGGCGAAAGTGAATCGTACCGTTAATCAGACTGGCATGAGAGTGGAGAGGGAGACTGGGTTGGCTCCTTAGAAATGACGGTCTTGACTTCTTTTTTGACGCGCGAATGAAATTTCCCCCACCAGCATGCATGAGCCCTGCATTTCTGTGGCACTTTCCAGAAAACAACACTCTGAGACAGAAGTCATCGACTCTACAACCAACTATCACATTCTCGCACCTTGATACCCTCCTTAATCAACCCTCGATTCTGCGCCACCGCTCTCTACTACACTAAGATGGTGATACAACCCTAAGCGGAATCTTCATTGCGAGACGTCATGACTGCTAGCTCGCCTGACCCAGCAGATTCCGCTGCTGTGGCGGCAGCAGAAGTGCAAGAAATCCTTCGATCGCCTCCTTCGACGAGCCAACCTCTTATCGCAGACGAACATGTTTCAGCAGGAAGCTACCGAAGGCCATCATCAGGGAGTCCGACAGAACCGTTCCAGTCCGTAACAGCATGTTCGCCACTCAGCTCGCCTGAGGAGGAAAAGGCGAAAGCAGCAGCAGCGTTGGGTGTTGATGCGAGAAGAGGTGGGAGGAGGAGCATGTTGCGTTCGGGTACGAGTGGGTCTATTACGCCTTTGTCGGCTGCTCCAAGCCCCAACTCGGAGGCTGGAGCTACGAGGGCGAACAGCGCAAGTAGTAGCAGCAATGGCGGTCTGGGCGTTGCGAGTGGGTCGGCCAGTCCCTACTTTGATCAAGGTTCTTCCTCCATCACTGCCGATATGACGAGCAAACACCTTGATGCCGAGACTGCGCAACAGATCGACGCAACAATGTCACACACCGCTCAGCGTCCATCCGTCCTCCAACAACGCCCCTCGACTTTGTCCAGGAGAGGCACCGACACGGCTCCACGCACCACCGACGGGCTCCTATCTGTCTTCGCAATGCCAGCAGCAGAAGGTCTCTTTCGCTCGCCTTCTCAAATGAGCACCTCCTCGGAGGCAGACGGATACTTCACTGCTCGTCCTGGCTCCCCTGCCGATCCTACCGATGTTCCCTTCTCATCAACAATGCTCAAGGGCCATTCTCAGGCCAAATCCCGGACAGCTCTTCGGCGCGAAAGAGTCTCTTTCAGCGGTCGCTTCTACGCAACAGCTGTTGACTACAGCGATACCGACGATCATCTTGCAGCAATCACAGCAACTTCGCTTACCACGGCGGGCGATGACGAAGCGTGTTTCGTCGACGGAGAGCATTTGTCACCTAACGCAATTCACGACGATGAGAAGACGGGCTCGAAAAGGATTGACTTCCTCTCGCAACTTCCACCCGAACTTTCATTGTGCATCATCTTCCTCCTCGACGATCACAAAGACTTGCTCTCAGCTTCAGCAGTAAGCAAGCGCTGGCGTGCCCTCGCTATGGATCAATCGATATGGCGGCATCTCTTTTTCTCCAGGCCCGGCTGGGCGATTCGGGAAGACGCCCCTTTGGTGCTACAGCACCAAGCAGAGCTGCAGAGGATAGAAGCGAAGGCTAAACGCACAGCGGCTAAAGAGGAAGCAGAGAGGCTGAGAAGGATTCAGGAGCAAAGGAAATCAGCTTCGACTAGTAGTCCTTACATGGATCGCTTGGCGGCGCTCAAGAGCTGGAGAGAGACGTTGCATATTCCTTCCTTCCCGCATCTAGCTGGTCTCAGCCTTGGAGCGGCTGGCGCGAATAGTACCGGCGCTGGAAGCGGTGGAGCAGGAGAAGTCGATGTAGACACAGGCCGCCCAGCGAATAGCTCGACCATGGGAGCACCACCAATGAGTCCGCTCCGCTCACCCACCGCAGCCACTGGTCGATTCGGCCTATTTTTAAGCCCAGCACGACCAACTCCTTCCACCCCAGCCGGTGCACGAAGGGCACAGGAAGCCGCCTCTTCCTCGTCTTCCTACTTTGCAGCGACTCATGATTACAGTCAATCCATGTCGAGACAAGCTAGTACTACGTCTACCGCTGCAGGAGCCGACTACTTCTACACTCCGGGACCAAGCTCGCGTCGAGATTCGATCAATTCGCAGTTTGCGGAAGCAATCGAGGCGGAGGAGGAGTTCTTTGCTGCTTCGCTCAACTGGATGAACCTTTATAGGGATCGGTTCATCTTAGAGCAGCGATGGGTGCGCAGTGTGGCGGCGAAGAGAAGTGACAGCCAACGTGGGGGTGGAGAGATGAGTCGAAGTGCCTCTTCAGCAAGCGATGCCGCGACTGGAGTCAATTCATCTTCAACGGCTTTGGTGGCGATGCGAACGAGTCGTTCTCAACAACAATCGGCAGAGCAAAAGAAACTATTGTTCGAGCCAACAAAGCGATTCCTTCGGGGACATCAGGATTCGGTCTACTGCATTCGTCAAGATGACGGTGTTGGTAATGGCACTGCGGGTAAAATTGTATCCGGCTCGAGAGACCGAACGATTCGCGTATGGGACGTAGAGACAGGAGCATGCAAGCACATTCTAAAAGGTCACACCGCCTCAGTGCTTTCACTGCAGTACGACGATCAGATTTTGGTTTCGGTCAGCTCGGATGGCCAGGTCTTTGTATGGGACTTTGCAGCCATCCTTGCTACACCCGCCACCTCCGCATCAGACGACGAAGATGGTGAAGCCGAGAATGGAGCCATTGTCCACACCAAGTCCGAGCGCTTACATTGCATTCTTCGAGAACACACTTCGGCAGTTCTCGACGTTGTCTTTGACGAGAACTGGATCGTCACAGGATCGAAGGACGCTACCGTTCGCGTTTGGCGTCGCTCCGATGTCCTCTCCTCTTCTTCCTCTAACACGACACCAGTGGCATGGCGGAAATGTTCTCACACAGGCCCAGTCAACGCAGTCGATTTGCAAGGAAACCAAGTCGTCTCTGCCTCCGGAGAAGGTTCGATGTACCTTTGGGATCTAGAGTCGGGGGAGAAAGTGCACAAGTTCAGTGGGCATACCAAAGGGCTAGCTTGCATCGCATTTAAGGGCACCACGTTGGTAAGCGGGAGCAACGATCAGACGATCAGGGTCTGGGATACGGTGAGTGGCAAATGTACGCATGTGTTAGGGGAGCACCATCTGTTGGTTCGGACGGTAGCATTTGATCCTGTGAGAAGGATGGTGGTCAGTGGTGGGTATGATCGGATGATTAAACTTTGGAAGATCGATGAGGAGGGGGCTAACGGTGCGACGACTTCGTCTCCGCAGGCAGAGGCGGAGACATCGTCATCAACGCCAACCCAGCAAGCAGATTCGGAAGAAGAAATTCAGCAACCAGAAGCACAAGCACCAACAACACCAGATGGTGAGACGCCACAAACTAGCGAGTCGGAGAGCAAGCTGATACTAGGAAGATGCTTGCGAGACATCAGATGCCACAGGGCAAGGATCTTTGATGTGGAGTTCAACACGACGAGGATTGTCTCTGCTAGCGAAGATCATTTGATCTGCATTACCAACTTTGGTGGTCAGGGGATCGATGCTTCGCTCTTTGCCTGATAGATTTCGTCACAGCTGCTCTGCTTTCTGCTCAATTGATACCATTCCTTGTGCGCTTTGTGTGTGATCGTGAAGCCAAACCCTTGTGGACATTATGATGCGGGGAACAAGATTTTAAGAAAAATGTAAAAAGGAAAAGAGCAAAGCTCGCATGGACTGCGCACCACATGCACACTTTCTTCTTGACAGCTTTGATTCTGCCTTTCTTCTGACCGTCACCACCTATGTCATCGAATATGGAGACTCTCTCATCAGACCTCGAGTCAGCCAGCCTGAGCTCGGCACCACCTCGCATCACAGCCTCACAACGATCCACAATCGTCTCGATCGCCGAGACTTTCGTCAAGAAAGCATTCGCCCAACATGACCCTTCGCACGATTGGCACCACGTCAACCGTGTCCGTCTCCTCGCACTCTCCCTTACACGCTCGCCTGAACTTTCAGACTCGCAGCTCGATCTGTTAGTCGTCGAGCTAGGAGCGCTATTTCACGACTTGACAGACTCCAAGTACGCCTCTTCTTCTTCTTCTCTCTCATCATCCAGCGCTGCACCTTCTGCCGTCCTTGCACCGTTTTGGGCCTCCCTTCCCTCACCGTCCCCCATCACAAAGGCGCAAATCGCAACAGTAGAGAAGATCGTAGCCAACGTAAGCTGGTCCAAAGATGAACGTCGACGTCTCGCCCGCACGTCTGACCTCACTTCTGCCGATATCGAACTCAACTCTTGGCTGGAGGGGTGCAAAGAATTTCAACTCGTTTCTGACGCCGATAGGCTGGACTCGATTGGCTCGATCGGCATCTTTCGCGTAGCTGCATACAGCTGTAAAGTCAACCGACCGCTCTACATTCCACCGAATAACGCGCAGATGGATCCGAGGCCTCCAGCGGAGCAGGGCGAAGGGTGGAACGGCAGCGCGGTAGGGCACTTTTACGAGAAGTTACTAAAAATTAGAGGGGAAAGACTGTATACGGAGATGGCGAGGGAGGAGGCGGAGAGGCGGCAGGGTATGATGAAGGGGTTTTTGGAGGAGTTGGATTTGGAGTGGCTGGTGGCTAAGCAGGGGAGTGAGTTGGCGTTGATGGCTGCTGAAGAAGAGGAGGTGGAGGAAGAAGAGGGGGAAGGAGAGGAGTGAGGCTAAGAATTATACGGGATGAGATAGCATCGCTACTACCACACGCACGATTTCAATCACATAGCACTGCAAATGGTGAAGTCTCTATCATTGCAGAGCTAGTAGAACAAAAGAAAGAGTAGAAGGGAAGATGGGGCATTCAGACAGCGCCGTTCCACCCGAGCTCACTCTTGACACCCAAATGGGTCACGTCGGCGGCCGGCGTATCTGCTACTCTGACAACGAGCTTGCGTGCACGCGGGGCTTTGCCTTCTCTCAACAGCTCGAGGCCGGACCTTTGTTTGCGTAGAATGAAGAAAGCAAGAAGGAGCTTTGTTAGCTGCGCTGTCCCTTCCTTTTGAATGTAGAGCTGATGGTAGTTAGCTGGACTCACCGAATTCCCGCGAGACCATCAGGCAGCACTTCTGGGCGGCAAGGCTTGAGCTTTCCCTCTTCCAACAATCGAGTCACGTATGCCAATGTTGATGTAGCAAACTCGCCATTTGGGTGGTAGAACGTTGTCGAAAAGGAAATCTTGTGCACTTTGACATTGCCCGTATCCTCACCTGGCGCAAGTTTCGGGTTGCCTGCCAGACAAACGATCTCCGCCTCTCCATCTTGCCCGGCTTCTTCCTTGAGCGCCTGTAGGCATGTACTTGCGGTAGATGAAGAAACGCAGTCCAAAGCGTACTTCAGCTTTCCTCCGTGAGCAGCGACAGTGGAAGAGATGGAAGAGAGGATGTCGGAGGGAGGTTGATGACGGTCGATGCAAACGTCGACGCCGATCGAGGAGAGGTAATCGAAGTTCGAGGGGGAAGCGATGGAGATGATGCGGAGGTGGGAGAGTGAGGCGAGTTGCGAGGCGTAGATGCCGGTGACTGCGCCTCCGCCGTAGATTCTGCAATTGCGGATACGAGGTTCCAGGTGAGAAGTCAGCGTCAGTCAGGTATTACCGTCTTCTGTCGAAAGAGACGGCAAGGGAAGGGTAGAACGTACAAGATCCAATCTCGTCCATCTGTCTCTGCTTCCTCGAGGTTAAGCTTTTGAACGCCTTCCGAAAGTCCGCTGTCGAGAGGAGCAAAAGGCAGCTTGAAGAACGCAAACAGCGCCACCGCGGCCGTAACCAACCCAGTTCCCAACGTTGCCACCTCTTCATCCTTCAACCCCTCCGGCACCTTTGCCAACGTCACCTTGTTGTGCACCGAGAACCTCTGATACCCTCCTGCGTTGATCTCTCTCGAGTCGGCGCACGTCCATACTCGATCGCCCACCTTCCAGCCCTCCACGTTATTCGTTGGGAGTCGAACGATCGTTCCCGCGATATCACGACCTAGGATCCAAGGGAAGGCGGGGATGCCAAAGTTGTACGAGACAGACTTCCAGTCTACTGGGTTAAGGCCTACAGCGTCGTTTCGGATGAGTATCGAATCAGGTGCCAGGCCAGAGAGGCTAGGGAGTGGGTGAGAGGAGGTGAGCTCGAAAGAAAGGGACCAGCCTTGAGAGCATGAGCGCACAAGGAGGGCGTCTGTGAGTGTGATTCCTTCGATGGCCCCTGCTGTTGTGGTGGGTTCAAATGTTGGAGTGGATGGAGAAGTAACGGAGGCAGAGGAAGAAGTGGAAGAGGCGGAGTCACGACGTTGAGTCTCAGCCTCTAAGCTGCCATCGACGGAAGAAGAGGAAGTAGAGTTGGAACCTGGCGCCTCAGAATCGACCCATCCAGCACCGAGTACGACGTCATGATTAGAAGGTACGAGGAGTTGCAACGCTGCATCTCGCTCTGCTTGGGTGTAGATCGGGTAGAGCGAGGTTAATGCTGCTGGTGCCTCGCTTTTCACTTGATTGCTGTTGGGGTCGATGATGTTGGAAGCAGCGTGCTGAGGCACGATCTCGGCGTCGATGATCTCTAGCTCGGCCATCTTGTCCGACTCTCTTGTTGTGGATAGCACGGACAGCAATGGATGTAATGATGGTGAGAAGAGGGGGATGGAACCAAAACGAGGCTGATGTGAAGCAAACAATCAGAAGGTGCGAAGAAGTATCCAAATCGACGAGGTTCTTCTCATACTACACTAGGGTGCAAGCCAAGAGATCAACGAGCAAAGGCTGTTACTGCCGAGCGCTCCCTTCGGACTAAGTCAGCGATATGACGTCCACCCTAAGCTACCTCTCGGACGACCGACGTCAATCCTGCTTTACAAATACATATAGCATTCTGGCGTTTCATTTGGACGTCCCACGCAGGACCTGTGGACACCGTAGGGAGCCGAAATTGCCGAACAAGGCGCAACTGGCAGACACACTCTTTGACGATCCTGAGCTGTAAGCTTCGTTCAAACACTCCAAGCTCAGCGCCCTGATTGACAAAAAGTCGAACTAGGGTCAAAAGGCGGAAGAACAAAATATGGCGGTCGATTGCGACTTGGGCAGGTACGAATGATGTGATAGCGAGCGAGCACGTCACTTGCAACTCAAGGCGCGCTAAAATGGCAGTACGCACGTTTGGGCTGTCACAAAGTGCGGAATTTTCAAATCCCTGCGAAAACATCAATAGACGCTTTGTATCGTTGTTTCAGATAGGGTAAATACAAATACATGGTGAAGAAGGTGGACCCTGAACTCGCTACCATGGTACAGATTAGATCTTGAGGGGTGAAAGGGGAAAGGGTTTCAGGATTCACCTGTCGCCATCATCACAGCTGAGAATGGTGCAAGATCCTGCTCATACGCGAGGGATTTAGCGACAATCAGTGTTGCGCAATGATGGACATCTCGGTGCGCTCGAATACGTGATTGCGAACCTCGAGCCGTGTGGCCCCGCAGTCAAGACCCTAAAGAGCTGCAATGGCGGATTTGAATGTTGAAAGGTTCCCCACGAGGTTGATACGTCTTGCGCAATCGACGCTTGATTGTTCTCTTCAGTCGTCCGACCTTGATCAACGAGGAGTCCCCCATTCGTCTTCGAAGAATTCAGGCTCCTTGCGTTCGGCTTGTTCAGGTCTCTGGGAGCCGCGCTCACCGATCGATTGACTCTGTGCAAATGAAGCCAATACCTTGTCCCGTGCACACAAGCTCAGACATCCAGAAGACCTAGCTCGAATGAAGGGCCAGCAGAACAGAAATGTGATCATGTGTTGCCCCACGCTCAATCGCACAAGCACACGCCAAGGGTCTGCAGAAGCATGTTGGCTGATCCGAGGAGGCACAAGTCTTATTTGAACAGCCCTCTACCATATATATCAGAACAGAATCCACGTTAGTGTCAATCCCATCCCATCCCCTACGTTGATCTTTACCGACTTATTCGACACTTTCTGTAGCCATGGCTCCCACCGCCACGTCCACCGCTCCTGGCGAGCTTCACGCCGGCAACGCCGCTGTGAAAGGCTCCTCCCGCATTCAGCCTGATCCCGAGGTCGTGCAGTACCCTGCTTTCGACAAGGACCCCGTCACTCCAGCTGAAGTCTTTGCTCGCGCCGAACAGGTCTCTGAGCTTCTCCACGAGGACGAAGCCATTCGTGACCGCGGCAACGTCGTCCCTTACCGCCAAGTTCAGCTCCTCAAAGATGCCGGTCTTGTCACCATCCTCGGTCCCAAATCGGCCGGTGGAGCAGGCTTGACTTGGAAAGAAGCCTATCAGGTCATCCGTATCATCGCCCGCGGTGATGGCTCGCTTGGTCAGCTCATCGGCTACCACTACCTCTGGTCGTGGGCCGGAGCGTTGGTCGGCACGGACGAGCAGAGGGCCAAATACGAAGAGTGGATCACCAAGAACAAGTACTTTGTTGGCGGAGCCGTCAACCCCCGTGATGCCGACCTCAAGGTTCGTGAGGATGAGAACAACCCCGACCAGCTCATCTACAACGGCAAAAAGACCTTCTCGACCGGAAGCAAGATTTCCGATGTCACCATCCTCGAAGGCTCCCTTCCCGATGGTGCTCACGTCTTTGCTGCCGTTCTGAGCCGTCAACCCGGTATCCAGTATGGTGACGAATGGGTCGACACCCTCGGTATGCGTGGTACTCAAAGTGGTGGTATCACCATCTCCAACGTCGTCGTCCCTTGGACCGACGCTTTGGGCTATGTCAACAAGCAATTCCAACCTTTGGGCGCCTACAACACGCTCAACTTGCCCCAAATCCAGCTCGTCTTCACCTCGTTCTACCTTGGCATCGCCGAAGGAGCTCTCGCTCGCGCCGCTGCTTACACCAAAGCCAACACGCGCGGATGGCCCTACCAGCCCAACCCCGTCACCCGTGGCTCCGACGAAGCTTACATCCAAATCGGCTACGGTGACCTGCAAGCCAAACTCTGGGCCACCGCCTCTCTCATCGATAACGTTATCGACGAAGCTTCTGGCATCCTCCACACCAGCCCGAGACAGGAAGTGACCGAGGAACAGCGAGCAAAGTTCGCCGTCCGCGTTGCCGCCGCCAAAGTCAACGCCGTAGACGTAGGCTTGGCCGTGACGAGCCAGATCTACGAATTGACAGGTGCAAGGGCCGTCGCCGGCAAGTACGGCTTCGATGTAGCTTTCAGGGATCTGAGGACGCACTCGCTGCACGATCCTATCGCGCACAAGAGGGCTGAAGTGGGTAGATTTGCTCTCCACGGGCCCGGCAAGGACGGATGGCCTACTCCCACTTGGTACACTTAGATGTCCGTCACTGTTTCACTGTTTCGAAGATGTACTTATGTAGTTTGCCTATCGCAAAATGGGTTTTTGTGAACGAAAGGCATGTTTTTGAATTGTGTGGTAATGATTGTGTTACAAGTGAGTTGAGTTCTGATGCAGGCAGATGCCTGATCGGAGTGGTCGCAGGGATGCTCGAGTCTTGATAGTGGCCGCTGAGTGGGTATAATGGCGCTCCTGATGGCGCTCATGCCGTGAAAATTGAAGCTGAGCCTTTAAGCCGCGGTCTTTGCTTTCTTCGAAGGAGTCTCTGTCGTTTTGGCGGGAGTCTTGGACTTCTTTGAAGGCGTTTCGTCGTTCTTGGAAGGCGTGCCAATCGTCTTTGCAGGAGTCTTGGACTTTTTCGAAGGGGTGTCGGTCTTCCGAGCAGGAGTTTCGATGTTCTTTGAGAGGGCTTCCGTCTTCTTGGCGGGACTGTCGCCATTCTTTGAAGGACTTTTGCTCTTTGTCTTTACATCAGCTTCCTTCGTGTCGCCCTTCTCGGCCTTTTCTGCCTTCTTGTCCGCAGTCGCTACCTTCTTCTCGCCTTTGGCTTCCTTCTGTGCTTTCTTTTTCAGCGCTTGTTCTTTCTTCTTTTTGCGAAACTCGGCAGCCTTCTCTTTCTTAGCCAGCGCCTTCTTACTTAGTGGAGCATCAGCGAGCCTTTGCTTCTCGAGCTCATCCTGCTCGGCTTTCCAGGCGTCCATGTTG
Source organism: Pseudozyma tsukubaensis (assembly GCA_001736125.1). Lineage (NCBI taxonomy): Eukaryota > Fungi > Basidiomycota > Ustilaginomycetes > Ustilaginales > Ustilaginaceae > Pseudozyma > Pseudozyma tsukubaensis. The sequence continues at coordinate 5,896 of MAIP01000111.1, read as the reverse complement.
TCAACAGCATCACGGGCGTCAAGGCCCTTGCGTTGCGACTCGGAGAGCTGATCTTGCACGTAGCGCTGGAAACGCTCCATTCGTCGCTTATGACTCTTGCCTTCTAGATGAGCGGTGACGAGGTGAGGCGTCTTGAGGACTGCGGCCTCGCAGACAACGCAGCGCGATGCAAAAATGCCGTGCTTCTTCTCGCCTTCTGTGGGCACATAGATGGGGTCTTGGATAGCGTCGTCTATTGAGACTTGAGCAGCAGCAACCTCTTCCTCTGCTTCGGGTTCGTCCTTGCCGCGTTTGCGCTTCAAGCCTGCCTTCGAGTCGTCCTTTTCATCACCGTCGCTTCCTTGCTCGTCTGCTTCTTCAGAATCTTCCTCCTTGTCGTCATCGTCGTCGCTACTGTCATCGTCCTCTCCGTCCGAGTCTTCGCCTTCAGAGCTCGAAGACTCGTCGACTAGCCTATCAATGCCAATTGCGGTGTCGTCGCCAGTGGCAAGCTTGTAGTCCTCGGCATCGTCTCTCTTGCTAGTGGCCTTTGCCACTCGTTTGAACATTGTGAGGTTGTTCCGAGATGTGGAAGGTTGTATAACATATGTGTACGAGGTGGAAGAAGGGTCCAACTAAAGGCAAAAAAAAGCAAAATGTGAGCTGCAACCCTAAAATTTCCTGACAGCTCCTGGCCGAGTTCCGTAAATCGGGTCGAAAACTTTGACTATCGGGGCTAGATAAAGCGCTTTTTTTGGCGGAACAGGGTCGTGAAATGCACAAATGCACGGTTGCATGCAAGAACTGCGCATTCGAGCTCAACGTTGTGCTACCAACGAGCCAATAGCAATCCCTTTCGTCCGATCCAGCACCATCTCCTATATGTCACACCCTTGACGAGCATTGTGCGGGCGTAGCGGACCAGCACAGAAGGTCATTTTCGAATCACTAGTGCATCAACAACAATCGATCTCGTGGACCTAGCGAGGAACGAACCAAAGACGCTTGCGCACCCCCTCCGTGGATGGCTGCTCAGCGTTCGACACCACAAAGAATGGAAGTCAACTCCATATGATTTCGCGCGATGTCCGCTAGTGACCACAATGCTGCTCCAGACAGGGCAGCCAATCCATCTGTCCGATCATGGCTTCGATCTCTCATGCACAAGTCTTCGGGCTCGTCCAGAGACATTCCGACCATAGGATCCCCACAGAACATTGCAACGACCTCGCCCCAAGCGTCTTCTTCCGCCAGCGGTACCGATATGATCTCGTTTCACCACACGATGGAGGACGTTGATCGTCCCACCTTTTCGCCTCCACCTAGATCCTTCAGCGGTGGCTCTAGTAATGGTCCTCTTTCATACGAAGCCGCAGCACTACGAACCGTTGCTCAACCTATACCCACCTCCGCAGTCGGCGCTGCTCATGCCTCGCAGAGCCTCTCTCCGCATCATCCTCTCGAGACTCCACCTAGCCCGAGCGCATCTCCGCCTAAGGGTCATAGTCTCAGCCGTACGCTATCTAGCGGCGTTGCTTCACTCACCGACCGTATTCACCATCAAAGGCGAGCAAGCGAGACGTTTCGCAGGATGCGATCCGGCAGCTACGGAAACGATCCAGACACAAGCCAAAATGCTCTTTCGCGAAGTCTGTCGAGGACCCTGGACTCGAGCGTGCCCTTAGTTGCATCACCGCCGCCATTGTACGAGAAGGACGAGGCTGCTTCTGCACTCGCTCGCACATGTTGCGGCAACGTCGAGGATAATGATGCTGTCCATGCGGCTGCTTCTGTTGTCACAGGCTCCACAAAGGCGGAGCAGAGCGCTCAAAGCTCTCGTACGCAAAGATCGACCTCGAACGGCTTGGCAGCCCCGAAGTCTCCAGGTTTCAGGCCACCGCAAAGTCCAACAGCCCTGACCTTTTCGCCTTCCGTCTCGCAGCAGTCCGCCATCGAGTCAACGAACGATCTTCTCCTACCCGAGGGTGAGCAGATGCTCAAGGTCACTCACAAGAAAGTCAAGCCGCGCACATTCAAGCTCGATCCGGATCGTGGACAGATCCTCTGGGAGTCCAAGAAGAACAACCGCGTCAATCTCGAGTCTATTCGTGAGGTCCGTTTTGGGCCCTCGGCTGCCTCCTACCGCACCTCACTCAATATCTCCTCCGCACACGAGCCAAGGTGGCTCACAATTATCTACCAGAATGGCGGCATCTACAAGGCGCTCCATCTGATTGCGCTCACCGACGCCTCCCTATCGCGCTGGCGTGCCAGCTTGTTGCATCTTCAATCCTTACGCAGGGAGCTCATCGGAGCCGTCGGTGCCTCGAGCAGTATCGAACACCGTCGCCAACTATGGATGCGTCATCACTGGAAAGACGCTGATCAGTCCGACGACGAAAAGCTTTCGATCGACGAGGTCATGCAGCTCTGCAGGCGTCTCGGCATCGAGTCCAACAAGGCCCATCTTCGTCGCTGCTTCAATCTTGCCGACTGGCGCAACCGGGGCTATCTCGACTTTCAAGACTTTCAGCACTTCGTCACACTACTCAAACAGAGAGCTGATGTTCAGTGCATCTTTTCGGCTTGGGCTGATCAACCTCTAGGCCCCCCTCGCACTAGCACAGATTCTTCCACCGACAATGTTACCTTCAAACGACCAAACCTCGAGCATCGTTCCAGCTCGACCGGCTCCACCGACGCGGACCTTGCATCATCATCTGCTGCTCCAGTCACAGAGACGACATCGAATGTAGGACCAGAGCCCTGCAGGACACGCGCTATCTCGATCGAAAGCTTTCGTCGCTTCATACGTGAAGAACAGGGCAATCCCGAGTTCGCCAACAGCCAGATCGACGATCTCTTCCGCCGACATTGCAACAGTCGTCTCTCCACCTCGCATCTTGGCGGTGCGCCTGTCGAGCGTGTACAGATGGACTACGATGGCTTTCTCGACTTTTTATCTTCGTCCGACAATCCACCTCTGCTCGATCAGCTTCCGCTATTCTCCACAATGGTCGCTGATCCCGTCGATATGCCGGTAATCAGCAAAACTCCAACATTGAAGTCAGAAGATGCCGCACAGTCGTTTGATGTCCCACAACAACTCTCCCAACTAGACCGAGAAGCAAGTCGATCACAGCAACAGCAGACACCCTCTCGTGCGTTTGCCGACACGACTGAAGAGCTTATTGCTGCCGGAGCCAGCAACTCGACCGCCAATACTCGCAAGGTAGCAGCCCATCTGCGCAAATCGACCGTTCAGCACGACATGACAAGGCCACTCAGTGATTACTACATTAGCTCGAGTCACAACACCTACCTGGTCGGAGGTCAGTGGAAGGGCGACAGCACCGTCGAAGGATACATCCGTGCGCTGCTGCAAGGTGCTCGCAGCGTGGAACTTGATTGCTGGGACGGTCCCAACAACGTACCGCAGATCACACATGGCCGTACACTCACCAGTCGCGTGCCCTTCCAGGATGTCATCAGCGCTATTGCTCGCTATGCCTTTGTCACATCGCCCTATCCGCTGATCCTCAGTTTCGAGGTTCATGCCGACCCACCACAGCAGGAAGTCATGGCGCGCATCCTCAAGGACACGCTTGGCGACATGTTGCTCAGCCAGCCTCTGGCCTCGCGTCCTGTTCTCGGTGCCAATGATGAGCTTCCCTCTCCTGAAGACCTCAAGTTCAAGGTGCTGGTCAAGGCCAAGAACGTCTGTGTTGCTGACAGTCAGCGCACATTCCAAGTGAACAGTTCCAGCAAGGATGGTGCTGACGTTGTAGCAGCGACAGTGCTAGAGCCTTCGACCTCGGCTACTGACACAACCACCACCACCGATTCGGAGATCGAGTCGCGACTAGCTAGCGCAAAGCAGCTTGTTCGCCGTGTCACCCGACGTGGTCAACGTGCAGGCGCTGATCCAGGAAGGGAACGCAGTCGTGATGCCACCGAGGCTATCGACGCCACAAGTCGCAGCAGCAAGGCATCCAAGAAGATGATGTCGACCGCCCTTGCATCGTTGCTTGTCTACACCGTCGGCGTCAAGTGTCGCGGGTTCAACAAGAAAGAGTCCTACGCCACTCAGCATATGGTCTCGCTCTCCGAAAAGACGGCACTCAAGATGATCCGAGACCCCATCTCGAACGAAGCCCTCATCAAACACAACCGAACGCATCTTACGCGTATATACCCATCGATGATGAGCTTTGCTCGACTCCATGCCAGCCGTAATTTTGTTCCACTCGATATGTGGGCTAGCGGCTGCCAACTGGTGGCGCTGAATTGGCAAACGACCGACCTCGGCTTTGAGCTCAATCAGGCCATGTTCAGTCGAAATGGGCGATGTGGATACGTGCTCAAGCCGGCAGCGCTGCGGCTCAAGGAGGCAGGCAAAACATTCGCAGGCAAAGCAGTTCGCTTCTCGCTCGATCTCGAGATCATTTCGGCACAACAGCTGCCGAAGAAGAGCAAGGCAGCATCATCTAAAGATAAGGAAAAAGGAAGTAGTCAAGACAACCGCGAGCCAATTGATCCCTTTGTTGTGGTGTCTTTGCTGACGCCGGGCTGGTGGGGCAAGCAGCCAAAGGGCTTGCTGCAGAAAGCCAAATCCACTGCAGGCTCGAACCCTACCTCCAAAGCTGCAATCCGAGATGCCGACGCAAGCAGCTGTAAGGAGGAGTCGATCGATGACGACGTTCGCCTGCAGGCTCGCAGAGGTGGATCTTGTACAGCATCGAGGGGAGAAGCTATCGCCTCAGCCGGCGCCGAGTCGAAATTTGCCTTGCAGGTCGGTACTCGAACAGCTTTGGAGAGAACGCAGAAAGGGGCGTCTGGCTCGACGACTGGCCCGACCATTGAGACTGTGTCAAGATCTGACAGTCGCTCACTGCTGCCGAGCCCTCTTTTGAGGACGCCCACAGTCAAAGGGAACGGGTTCAGCCCAGAGTGGCACACCGAGATGAGCGTACTCATCGACGTACCAGCTGGTGGCAGTAACGATCTGCTTGCCCTCATTGAAGCCAGCAAGGCGTCTGCCGCAGGCGATGCTCTCGCCCAGAACGCGGTAGACAGACTTGGCAGAGGCTTGCTTGACCTTTGCTTTGTGCGGTTCGAGATCTTTGACGACGACCTCGCCGGTGAGGATGCTTCCGCCCGTTCTGGTGACTTGTCGAAGACACCTTCTGCCACTATACTCGATTCTGCCTCCAGATTATCACTAGACTCGAGTACGACGACCGCAGTCTCGAATCAGAACAGCATCGACGCGAATACAGCTTCAGGCAGCAACAACACTGATTCGAGAGCAAGAGCGTCCAGCGATGCCACATCGATCTCTTCGGCTGACTCGGTCGACGCAGAAAGCGTAGCTGCTTACTCTGTCTCGGTTGGCGCCTTGCAACAGGGATACCGTCATCTTCCGCTGTACGATCATCAGCTGTCGCAGTTCCTCTTCTCGACGCTGTTTGTTCATTCTCGACTACGTCTTGTAGGTTTAGTGGACGCTGTAGCTGCGACAAAGCATTCATAGTGTGTTTGTCGTCATGGTCAGGCGATGCACCCATTTCGCGGAGCTATTTGCATGTCGCTTTAATTGCCCCTTTTTTAGCCTTCTCATGCATTTCTCACTATTCTTGCATCATCATTCAGTTCTGTCACATGCAGCTTGCGTCGTCTCTCCTCTTTCTACCTGACGCTTTCGACTGCATCTGTAAGGCCCCTTGTTCATTGCGATGAGCGAGACATTTGTCCTTTCTGAGCTCCGTCTGTGGGAGAAAGGCACTTCATTCACTTCCATAGGCCGCGGTCATAAATTGGTCAGATTATAATTGCAATAGCGAGGCCGCCCAACGTGAATCTGCATTGATAGTGTAGGGGTATCATGAGTCGTTGCCAGAACTCATCATCTGCTTTC
>MAIP01000110.1:0-57680 GCA_001736125.1 Pseudozyma tsukubaensis | reverse complement strand
AAAAATTTTTTTTTTTTTTTTTTTTTTTTTTTTTCAAATCTTGAACAATGAGAAATTTTGGCGCAAAATGTAAAAAATAAAGAAGGGACAAAAAAGCAGCGCGTAAATGGACACACGGTTTGACGTGAGTCGATATGCCTTGACGCGCGAAAAGAGCCGGATTACAGTAACCGAGACCCGAGTTCTCGGAATTGTTTTTCGGCCCGCCAAGAAGCCGGTTACTGGACTTCCGGCAAAATGTCAACTCACAGCCACCGCATGAATTCGACTTGATGTGGCAGCGGTGAGAATCCTGTCATCACTTTCTTGATCTGGTCAAATGAGAACACATTTTCACTTTCTTGCCATCTGAGCAAGAAGCTCAAAGGAGACTCCGTGATTTGTGTCAACTCTACACCTAAGAGCTTTGCTCTGATCAGTTTGATTCGCGGATACGTCCGGACTTGATAGACCAACATCGGCTGGTCTTTCACCGCTCTGCCGTCGTAATCAGACTGTATCAGATCGAAGAACTTTCTATTCACGGGGGCAGGTGTCATCAGATGCCAGATCTGCTGTTTCTGATTTGGAGACATGCCGTTCTGAAGCTCAGAGTAGCGATCAATGGAGAAACGCGTGTTCTGCTCATGGAAGACTTTTTGCGCCTCGACGGTCAATGGAGTTGGTGGCTTTGGACCAATCGGGAGGTTGACAGGACCTGTGCCATATGGATAGATGAGCTTCTTCTGTAGTGGTGACAACGGAAATCCGGATGAGCTTCGCTCCTCTTCAAGACGCTGGATAATCTGACGATCCGGGACAGTGACGAGATAACCGTAACGTATCTGTGTCCGTTCAACACCGTCGACGCCAGGTAGAGCTAAGACCGCATCTGTGTTTGATTCAATCGAATCTCGGCTCGCCCGCGACAGTGCGCCGCTACCGGGAGCAGGAGTGCCTGCTGATCTGGCCACGAATGTTAGCAACGCAAAGTTGATACTGGCGAGAACGAAGGCCGCAGCTGCATATCGCAAGCATTGATGGAAGTGCGGCATGTTTTCGCGAAAGAGAGGGTCTGAGAGGCGAAGCGCAGACCGAAAGGGTAGCCTAGCTCAGAAATCCTGTTCTTATAGGTATGTTCTATCGCGGAATCTGAAGCTCGCCTCTATGGCGGCGGTAAAAGCTTCTCTCGCTTCTTTCTGCCTGTAATAAGATGCGAGTCTCGCTTACACGTTTGCATTTGCCACCGGACATAGAGCTCTGCAATGCATACCACATGTGACCGGCCCCTGATTCCAGCACTCACGCAACGCCGACGTCGGATGCCAGTGGCAATACATGTGTACAGCTTTGGAGGTTCATCACAAGCATCGCATATAGTAGTGTGTACGGAACTTGAATTCATGAGGCCAAGATCATGTCATCGTCAAGCTCGCTTGATGCATTCTTGAAAGAACAGGCATGCGTTGTCCAACTCAGATCACATTATGTCTATCCCTGCGATTCGGTCTCGGCATTGCTAGAAGCCGAATGAGATCTCAGTCGTCGAGTCGAGCGAGGACACTCAATAATCGGGCTTCGATGTCACGACGCCTTGCTTAGATTGAAGCAAACAATCAAAGCCAACCGCTTGTTTTTGCAAATCTCTTTAATGGAAGAGACGGCCCCAACGCGCATACTCTCGAACATCTTGTAGATCGCTTAATCCTGGAGCGTTCGTCCATTTGATGAGAAAGTCTAAAGGGTCCGACTTCCTCTCTTGCAATTCTGTGCCCAAGAAGCGAACGATGTATTGATTCATTGATTGCTCCGGATCACTTTTATGAATCAGCCTGTAGAAAAGGAAAGGCTGCCGTTGTCTTGTGTCCTCAGTGTACTCGATGTTGAGGGCCTTGTACCACTCTGGATTGCGCGGGGCAGGGAGTGTCAAGAGCCAGGCTCGCCTTTGACCGGCGTCGTGGAAAGCATGGGCTGGCTGACTACCAGGAGTCTCTGGAATTCGTGCGGCCATGGTTGTTGGGGCTTTCAGGAGCTCGAGTGCCTTTCGGCCGAGGAGGAGACGAGCCTCAGTTGTGGAAGGTAGAGAATGCTTTTGAAGGGGTCCGATGGAGAGATGAGACAGATGAGGCGCATGTACAAAGCGATCGACCACGTATGGTTCGACACCCCACGGCGGAAGCACTCGAGTGCTGCTTTCGGCCGTTGACGATGAAGCAAACGCAGCTGCGGGCTGACGAGCTGTACTCTGTTGCGACAGAGCGCTGTCTGCACTTAGGTGAGCTCCTTCCGGATCGCTCAAAGTATCATCCGAGTCTTCCGAGAGGCTATAGCCGTGGACCGAAGCCTCTGGAAGCCAAAGCAGAACGACAAGAGTGAGCACGACGAAGAAGCAAGTCAGGCCGCGACTGAGCACGCGAGGCAGCGAAGAGACACGACGGCCCATTATCCTGCCAGCGTGTCGAAGTGTGATGATGGAGTGGCAGCAATCGAACCGCACCAGTGTCGTCTTTATACATTTGTCGTTTCCCCGGCAATTTGACAGTCTCGCAAGGCAAGCTTCTTCAAGTGGAATTGCATGACTATTCGCTGCAGTGCCTGTCCACGCTGACTGTCGGGTATCTTTGATGCAAGTGGGCAGAAGCAGGTCGTTGCTGCATTCAATTGTACCAGCTCCCACAGTGGGCTATATCTTTTGTCGACGGTCGGCTCAATGAGTATCAGCCTCAATCTCGTAGCCACTGCAGAGGTCCCCACCAGCTGATGAGCTGCTTGAAGACACAGTGTCGTCGATAGACCCGACGTGGGTCGTACTTATGTAGTTTGAGGTGCGTGGGAAAGCTTGCAGATCGAAGTAAGTACGAGATCTCAATATGCTCTCTCGCACGGAAGTAGCAAGATCACAAAGGTAGAGCATTCACAGACGTACATTATGCCAGTCTCGATCTCTCTTGATTGATCAGTATGCTTTCAGAAGAGTGGAAAGGTACGAGACCTATCAGCACAACTGTTGTTTTCTGTACCCGAAAGAGTCATGGAACTCGACCTTCTCGCAGCTCTCGCGCGACCTGGTTTAGGAGCTCTGTATACGTGATCATATGTCGACCCTCCTTTAGACTCTGCAAAAGCTGAACGCGACCAGCCTTTTCCGCTGGTGTTCTTATGGCCATAAGCTCATATGGTCTTTCATTAATCCAACCTCCATCCCGGAAAGAATTCGCCTGTAGTCTGCCAATGAAGACAGGCAGAACCGCTTCATTATGTATCTCGCCGGGCTTGGATAGAATAGCTGTCCAATCTGGATATGCAGAACCTGAGAAATGTTTTGCAGGGGCGAGGAAGTAGGTTGTGCCATGATATGCGAAAGGGGAAACCTTGGTTCGAGGGTCTTTGAGAACTTCGTCGAGTTTTGAGAGCGTTACATCTTGTCGACCAGGCTGGGTCAGCATACGGTCGTGCTGATCCACGCCGTGTCGCTCCTCCAGCAGATAGCTGACCACGTCCTGAGGTACATCCGTTCCAGGGTAGTTGAGATGTGACCTTGAACGCGAACTCGCAGTGTCTTCAAGAGCGCCTGCCTGAATATCAGGTGCTGAAGCCGCTCTCGGGGGATTGCGAGCGTACCAATCATCGCTCGTCATACCAGATGGCGCAGGTGCAGCTAATGAGAAGAACGCTAGCACCGAAGCCGTTATGAAAAGCAAGGTCGGCGAAGAGTTGAGCAGCAGCATAGAAGTAACGATCAGAGACCCAAGCAAGTCTAAAGAGAGGTGGCAATGTAGGAATATAAAGACGCTTCTGCCGTTGCTTAATATATGTATGAGATCTTTGCCATTATGATGCGCTCTAAGGAGGCTGAGAGCTCGACTGTGGGGCAGGATGAGGAAGTGACAACCCAGAAGTAAGCAGACAACGGGGTGGGAATGGGAGGATTGTGACTACAGTGGGGGTGAGACTTTTACTGAAGCGTGGTAAGCAGCAACAATGGCGGCTGCGCATTATCCAAGCAATTGGCGCTCGTACCATTCTGATCTCGGCTCAACCGGTGGGCCAGAGGTCACAATGGGACTCGTCCCATCGCTTCAGCCAAGACTACCTTGCGAGGTCGTCCTCTGACGAAATTCACGGCTCTTTCACAGCCTTCTGCTGACCTGGCTCAGTAGATCCTGGTAGCTGATCAAATGTCGTCCTCTCATGAAGCGATCGACGAGGTAATTGTAGCTCTTAACGCTTGCAGGTGTCCTGATGGCCAGAAGCTCGTAGGGCCTTTCCTCGATCCATCGACCATCTCTGAAAGCTTCTGGCTTGATTTTGCTGACAAACACGGGCAATGCAGCCCTATCAGGAACCCCTGGAGGCTTGGTCAGCAAAGCATTCCACCCAGGATACCTTGTGTCCGGATACGGGATGGCAGGAGTGAGGAAGTACGTTGTGCCTTCGTAGGTGAACGGCGACACTTTTGTGCGCGGATTCAAGAGAACCTCGTGCAACTTATCAAGCATCGTAGCTTGTGGATGATTGGCGTACATAAGTGCGTTGAATCTCCTGTCAACGCCGTGTCGTTCTTCAATGAGGTACCGCATAACATCGTCAGGTACAGCTGTGCCGGGAAAAAGAATGTGCGATCTGGAACCCGAGCTTGCCGTGCTGCCGAGAGCAGCTGCATGACCCTGGTCTGTGCTGGCTGCTGGTCTGCGTGTGCCGGTCAGACGAGCCATCCATCTACTTCTTTGGGGCGGTACTGGAAGGGGCAATGCCAGAGCAAAGAGCGCCAGCAGAGATGCTGCCAGAAAGAGCCAGACCAGCGAGCGCTTGAAGAGCAACATGAGCAGTTTTGCCGGATGTGTAAAGTAAGGGAATTGGTTAACGCAACGGCTTCAGTATCAAACGATGGTCGAAGAGGAGCCGAATCTTCTGTCATCTCTGTTCTTTTATGCTTTGAGCTAAAGCAGACGTCACGACAAACAGACAGTCGTATTTGTGCAGCAACACAAAAGGAGGGTAGACACATACACGCGCAAGGAAAAAGTGACATAGGAGAAAGATTGGACCAAAGGCAAAGTTGTATGGGTGGAGTAAAGAGACGGTTATTAGGTGCCGTCGAGGGATCTTTCAACCGCAGGTATCGAACAACGACACACATACGTGTACCCTGAAACATTGTCACATGTAGGCGATAACATAGACGACAACAAAGATTGCAATGGAGCTCGCTTCGTGACATAGGTCCATACGTTGATACGATCGTGAGTTCAGGTGGGCGAGCGGGAGGAGTGACTCCCTCGAAAGCCTCAACTAGTCCCTTGCTACCGTTGGTCAATTAAAGAGGGGGGGACGCCGTGTCTCACAACCATCTTCAGCTTCTTCCCAATCTCGCCTAAATTCTCCTTCATCGACTTCCAGCCTCTGATAATCCTTGCTGCCTCGTAAGGATCCCTGACAACTTCGACACCTGCTACCTTGAAGTGGTTGTCGCCATTTCTATCGAGGTCGGCCTTGTAGAACATCACAGGCAGCCAATGAGCAGTCACTTCCGTCTTCGGTACGCCCATCACGCCTCTCCAATCGTGTCGCACAATTGGCGATGCGATGTACAGCTGCTTTCGGTAGGTCAGGTCGAACTGAGGCTCGTCAACGACCGTGTGGAGCCAGGTGATATCAGGATGCGAGAGATGCATGTCGGCCATGTTGGCAATCGCCTTTCGCTCGGCAGGTGAAAGAAGGAGCTGCAGCGGAAGGTTAGATTTGGTGCGGAATCGTGACTTGAGGAACTGATTGACTACATCGGTGCGGACAGTAGGCAGAGGAGCAAAGATATGCTGGAAATCAGCGTTACCCTGAGCCGCGGTAGTAGCAGTGGAAGAGGAGGCTTCACCGCTGAAAGGTGAAGCAATGTCACCAAACTTTGTTGGAGAACGACTCGAGCTTGGTAAGTCTCGCAAGCTAGGCGAGCTTGGGCGATTCAGATCAAGAGCTTTGTTGACGGCAGAGTCTTGATCGTTCCCAGAGCCTCTTTCGAGATGAGAGTCTTCCGAATGAGAGACCGGAGCTGGCCAGGCATTTACCACCAAGGTGACAGACAGCCACGTGAACGGCCAAAGAAGCTTCATTATCGAAGGTCGACGCCGCTGAGAAGCGTAGAACAGATGTCGAACAAAGAAAATTGTTGCGTTTGTGGCTCAGCAATTTGAGAGATGATGTCGATGTTCACACTAGGCAAGCTTGCCACCCTGCATCCCATATTTGTACCTTTTGGTCGCGAAGGCGGCGAGTGTCTGCAATGCCAGCCGAGTTTGAGGATGCAGAGTATTGCGGCTCCCTTGAGATTGCCAGAACGAGCAGCATGGAGGTAGCGGCACAGACGCTGCTCAGAATAAGCTCTACAGTATGCTCTCGCATCGGCTCATAATCAGCCGAAGGCTCGCTCAGTGTTCTGGCTTCGCACCTCAATTTATCGTTCAGACCCACCAATTCACATCTTGGCTCCTTCGCAGTAGAAGTTTCAGCCTGGCGGCAAGCTTTGGCATGACTCTCCATTAGAAAACATGGTTAGTTTCGACGGGTATCACGGCTCTGCTATCGGTGTAGGCGTTCTTCGGGATGGTGAGATAGGCTTTCTCGAAGTCTGGCTTCATCGAAAGAACCTGCAGCTCCGAGATAAGTAGACGACCGGCGATGATCAGGAACCGCGGATGCCGAAGCGCCACACAATCTAGCAGCCGCCAGAACTGACATGACCGTCTCACTGGTGACCAACATCGCCGTGTGTTCGCTCACAATTCTTTCGCAAAAGTCACTTCTCATCATGTCAGTGTATCTCAGCGTGGACGAAGTGAGCCTTGTCGGAACAGCGGCAGCGTGGTTTTCAGGGTGGGCTGGACTCGCTCGCATCTCGGTGGTTGGCCGGAGCACAGATGCGAGGTCGATGAAGTGTGGTCAACGACAGTCGAGTAGGGTGCATGCCGAACATTAATGCCCAAAAAGGGGAGGCTTCACATTTTGCCACGGGCTTCTCGCCTATCTCTGATAAGAGGTCATGGTTGCGCACACACAAGATCATCGTAATTGTAGATACACATTCGAAAGAGCTAGAAGTGCATATCGTAAGATTAGGCGACCCTACTCGTTAAGGTTCACATTGTGCTAAGGCTCTCACAGTGTCTGTCCGTGCTGGATCAATGACCAAAGCTGCTCGACCTCCATCTTGGGTCTGAACTGCTCGGAGAACAATCTCGGACCCATATGGTTCCGATGGGCCAGCTCAACCCCAACAAATTCAATCCGATGTGGGTGACCAACTGCCGTGCGAAGAAGAAGCACTGGCTGGTAATGTCGCGGATTTTGTGGCAGCTGATCAGGGTGAAGGAGAGTGCGGGGGATCGGCTTCGCTAAGAGCACAAACTGCCTTTCGGATGGTTGGGTGACGTAGGCATAGAAGGTGGAGCGAGGGTGATCAAGCTCGTCATAGGCCCAGTCCATAAGAGACGATCTCAGGGCACCCACCAAGCGGTAATCTTTCAAGGCGACCGAAGCGCCCCCGAAAGCCGTATTCATGAGCGCTAGGACGTCGCTTCGACTCGCTTCTGGGCGAGCAAATGATCTTGAGGGAAGAATTTCTCGTAGGGGTATCGAATTTCTCGCAGGCGTGGATGGGATCACAATATCATGACCCATGAGACGGATCCTCTGCGGTTCAGACGGACGGCTTTGTTGAGGACCGGTAGCTAGCACAAAGGCAAGGCTGATGAGGAGCATCAAGGCTGCAAGAAACGAAGCCATTGCGGGTGATGTCGACAAGGGGCAAGGCTACTGTACGACGGACCTTGCAGAAAAGAGTGATGCTCTCTTTTATTGGCGGGAAAGTTGTCGTCTCATTCGGTTGCCGACTGAGCTCGAGTCTGCGTTCGAGTCTGCGTTCGAATCTGTGTTTGAGTAAGTATGCTGAAGGTAGCTTAGCATTTGAGGCGACTGCCGTCACAGCAACTGCAAACGACGTCCGATTGAGATGAGATGGAGTCTTTCCCACGCAAAGGCTTGCTGACTTACATGAAGCTCGATCTCGCTGCACAGAACTCGCTCCGGCGACGTCAATAACGCGACGCCGTCTCAGCACCTTTCATTTCGAATGAGATGCATCGTCAGTGGCTTTGTAAGGCCTTGCGCTTGAGAGCAGTAAGACTGCCAACACAAAAGAATCGAGTATCGCACAGTTGATTTTTTTGACATGTTTCCACGAGACACGCTTCTTGCCTGATGAAGACGGAATAGGTACCAGAACACCCTTTTGCTGCTAGGGAAGACTCGATACAGGGAAGATGTTTTCGGTCTTCACTCTCACGGAGGCATGCTCCTCACCATCATCGACGCGCAGAGACTGAGGATGAGGAACAGATGACATTGAAGATGGTTGCCTAAACTCGGGTGAGTCGCTTGTGCGCTCCCAGCCGTGGCCGTAGGGGTCATGGGTGGTCGAGCATCACATGAAAGCGAGGCGCAGTGTGTGCGAGAACAAGAGGAACCAAACAACGGAACAAGCGACTGAACAGAGGGAACGGAAACAGTGCTACTAAGCAGGGAGGAGGGTGGGTGAAGCAAAACCAAGCCGTGTGACAACGGCTGGCAGAGTGAGCGATGATGGTGAGGAGGAAGAGGAGAGAGTGCGATGAGACGAGTGAAGTGACACGCGTGTGTGTCTCGATCACCTGCTCTCTCGCACGAGTGAAGCTAGCGCCCGAAAACGAGCGCTCTGCAGTGTTGAAAACAAGTTTGAGCATTCTCGTAACAAGCAACTTCATTATTGCAGGCAAGGTGACATTTCTCAAAAAGGCCGAGCCATTGAAACAAAGCGAAAAAACTTTGGCGGTAGCAAACTATGAGATTCGAATGGAAGCGTAATCACAGTTTCAGCAAGACGACTGCAATAGCGAGCGTCAGACTTCACCGACTGCCGTGTCTGATATATTCTACGACATCTGTAAAAGACAGACCTGGCTTTGCGAGGTGAGCGCGAGGAGGGATATAAACTAAATCAACGCCAAGGTACTGCATCGAGTGTGGATGGCCAACAGGAGCACGAAACATGACGAGAGGAATATGTCGTCCCTCGCGATTCGGGAGAAGATTGTGGCTCAGCAAATCCTCTCGAACTTGTTGACCGAAGTAGACCCACTGTGGACCGGACTCTGGATCTGTCTTATGTGCATAGAACATCGTTTTTGCCTGCTCTTCGTGAACCCATGCCCAGATAGCTTGCTTCACCTGCTGTGGAATGCGGTCTTCTTCGAGATGCACAGACTCGGCTCGCATCATTGTCCGCATGAAGCCATTGATATGTGACTGGATCGGACCGTGAGGATAATCGCGAGCCGGGATCTGGTAAGGGGAAGGAACAGGCTCTGAAGGAACACCGGGAGCCATGTTCACTCCAAAAAGTTGAATACGAAGTGCAGAGGGTTGTTGACCGTCTGAGTTCATCGCGAAAGCTGTGGTGGCTAAAGCCATACCTAGGGGTGCCATGATCAAGAGTCTAGGCTTGGCAAGCATCTCTTCCAAGTACGGTTTCGTACTTTCCGAGAATTGGTGATGCAGCACTGAAAGACGAGGGTGGTCCAGATTACGACGATACTTATAGGTCACGAACTGTAGCTTTTGAAGGTCATATCCGGCAATGAAAGGTGCGTTCGAATAGCTGCTTAGAGGAAGGTTAAACAGAGACGAAGGCCATCTTCATTCGCTGCCAAGAACCAACGTGGAAGACAGATGCATTTGGGCAACACTTCATCAGAGGGTGCGAATGCAACACTCGATGGCCGTAATCGCTCACTCGTGAGCGTGGAAACGGTACTTTCTTTCTTCAGTTGATTTCGACGTCCTCGCCACATCAATCTCGCTCACTGATCTCATCTGCACCATTTCCATTCCGCTTCTGCAACAACTCAATTTTGCCCCTTCACAATCAGTTTTGCTTTTCTGGTGTCCTTTAGCCATCATCTCCCCTTCGTCACATTTGCTGTGCCAGCAACGAAACAAATCTCGTACTCATGCAACAGCTTCAAAAGCCTGATTTGCATGATTCTGCATGCTCACCAGTAACGTGCTGAGCTTTCTGTTAAGCTTGAGCCCGTATTCATCAAGTTTTCAGTGAGGAACCTCCTGCTGGCAGAGGAATTAAGTTTTAAAAGCTTGTCTCGCAATGCTGACGTGGCCTCGGGACAGTGAGGAGAAGCGACAATGGAATTGAAGTTGACATAATGCAGGACAGAGATAAGGTCGGTACAAAGAGAAGTCGGCAATTGCAGCACAAAGCTGGTATGGAGCGGACAACAAAAGTAATTGACATAGAGAGTATATCAAGACGTCAAGCGACCGTGCAGCCCGGCAAGTCTTGACTTATGCTTCTCACTCGTCAAGCCACAAAGAAGTCAGTGATTAGACGACAAGCTGCACAACTCACTTTCTATTACAATTTGTGTGTATTCCTTGGCAGATCTTGTCACTGTCAACTACTCGACCTCGACTCAATGCTAGGACCGGCTTTTGTCGCTCTTGACTTTCTTTCACTTGCAAACGTGCTCTCAGTCAATGGGTCGGTCGAGAGCTGGAGAAGCAAAAGCACGCGTTGTTAGCAGGTAAGATCTGTACAGTATGCCGAGAAATGACTTCAAGCTTAGGCCTCGTGACTTCGGCGGCCCAATCTCAAGAACTGATTTTTGATATAACGTCGGAAAGCTGATGCTCGAAGCGAGGGGAGATGGCCGTCGTTAACGCTCTCTATTCTCTTTTGTACTTCGCGGTAATCTATGACCTGAGATTGCTTTCTGATGAGGACAAATGCTGGCACAGTGCTGTACTGTACAGTATGGAATCTCCGGTGCCAAGCTCTTAAGGATGCTGAGATTGCCGACTTGGCGGTACAGTCGATGCACTCGATTCGTTCAAAGTACTTAGCGCTACCCCGCATTTCTTCGTGCATGAATTTGACGGAAATACGGACAATTGCAATTATAATTCTAATAGCTCGGAAATGTGTGTTCCGCAGACTAGTGGTGCAGCAGCCGATGGCACTAAAACTTAGCCGAGGTTGCCCAAGACCACCTCGGCAAACAAACTCGTTGTCTTTCTTCTGCATGGATAGATCTTTAAATCCTTGAACTCCTTGCATGTATTCCGCTGTTGTGTAGACGTAATCAAGACGACAGCTATGACAGACGCCATGAAACAGAATCCTCGGAGCTTGTGGCGTCATGAACCAACTTTGCCGAAGCTCCGAGATCCCCGAAAGCCAACGTCAGGCTGCACAGTCCCGTATGTCGCGGTTGGAACGTGACAAAGAGTTGAACCAGAGATTCCCGGTTGAAGGAAGCGCCTTTTTTCAACCCGAAGTATTCCAAGGCCCCCTGTGTTCCAAGACCTGAGTCCTTCCACAGTGATGGTACACACATGCTCCTGTGTAAGAACCGGGTTAGATGCGGTCACCGTCGTTGCAGGACCGATGTGCATAAATACGGCTCATTGAAAGTTGTCTCTCAGATTTGAGCACATCACATCGTCCAAGCCTTTCTGACAACCATGCGTCCTTTCCGGATCTCGCTCGCGACCCTCGCAATTGCTGCAGGAAGTACTGCTTCAGCTTTGGCATTGCCTGCTGCCACTTCAGCCTCAACAAAGCTACAGCAGGTCACCGATGGCGTTGCCGCTGGTTTCTTGTCGGCTACGTTCCTAGGTGACGTGCCACACGTGTTTTTGCACTACTCCACGGCCGATGCACCTGTTACTTTCAGCGCGGTCCCCGGGTCCAAGGGCGAGCTGATCCCGACTTTGGGCACAGGTGGTGCAAGAGACCCTTACATTTTCCACAATCAGGTCAATGGCAAAGTGAGTCTAAGAAGCACGACAGAGCAATGGGACAGCAACTGACATCGAAGCAGAATTTTTCACTTCATCACGCAGTATTATATTCTTGCGACGGACTTGGACATCGCGAAAACAAACTGGGGCGACGCTCAGTCTCACGGCTCGCGAAGCATTCACGTCTGGGAGTCGGATGATGGTATTGACTGGTCGACAGAAAGGCTCGTTGAGCTGATGAACTCATCCGCCGGCTATGTTTGGGCCCCTTCAGCTACATGGGATGCCGCCGTCAATGCTTACGCTATCTTTTGGTCATCTCAAACCTACGCTTCCTCGGACGTGGACCACATCGGCGCCGCTGAGGGACCCTATGTGTATTACTCGCACACGACAGACCTCGTCAACTTCACGGCTCCACAGCGTTGGGAAAGCGCTAACTTTGGAAATAAGGTGATCGACCAGGAGGTGGCTGATCTAGGCAACGGAAACATGATTCGATGGTATGTGGACGTGACTGCGGCAGCGGGAGTGGTGATGGACAAAACATCGCAAGGACTCTTCGGTACGTGGGAGCGAATTGGAAAACCCGCCGACGTGGTATGGGAGGGTCCAGCGATTCAGCGAGACATCATCAACCCCTCCAAATTCTACCTTTGGGAGGACAACAATGGCGGGCCGGGATATTCGTGCTTCCAGACGGAAGATGTCTACTCCATTCCCTACTCCGCCTGCGATCCGTCCCTGTCACCCACCGGAATGCGACACGGCGCAGTTGTTCCAGTGCCTGAGGCTGTGCTCGGACTTCTTGAGTCTGCATGATAGGTAGATTTCACGTGGCAATTGTACGGAGAAGCTACGGTTTGGAAACTAAGCTAGGGTTCCCCGCTCACCAACTGGCTTTTTTGTCTCTGGGTTTGTGATCTTGTGTTAGAAAGTGTGCTGAGCCGAGCTGACAGACTTTGCAGAGCACCTCATACTTCTTGTCCCGCAAGGAAAGAGTCACTCATACATTCACTCTGTGAAGAAGATTGGAACATACGAAGCGAACGAACTTCGACAGCAGAGAGGTCTAAGCAAGCTGCAGATCGACAATTTGGTGGTATCACAGCAAATTGGAGGCTAGGCAAGTTGTTTCAATGATGATAGCGAGAAGATGCCCAAGGAACGTCGGATCCCGACCTTCTTGATACCGATGCAGCCTGTGCAACATCATTGCCAAATGCCAGACTTAAGGAAATGAAGGACATGGCTGAGTCGAATCTTCCGCACGTATCCACTTGGAGTCCTCGCCTGCGACCAACCTTTGACCAGCTGTATACCTGCAACCTCTGCGTGAGCCAGAAAGCCAAGCATAGGCTGCCCGATCCTGACCCGGTATACGATCACCGGCACCGTATCAGCAGGAAGCCGTCCTGACCTGAACAGGTATCTGTAGTTAGTCTGGGTAATGGGTCGAGAGAGGTAGGCGTAGCGGGTCATGTCTTCAGCCTCCGTGTGAAAGTAGTAGAACGACGTCATTGGATCCGAGAGTATAAATGAGCTCCAAAGGGTGAGACGCAACCTAGCACCTTCATCGAAAGCCTCTTTTGGAAGAGAGATAGTCGAAGCTTGATACACATCTCTGTTCATAAGCGTAGCATGACCGCGCTCCAAGACCGGGTCACGGTCAGCAGGGAAGCCGATATGCCAGTCCAGCGAGAACTTGGTCAGAGTCGATCCAGATGCCCGTGAAGTGCCGTCCGGCCGCGTTCCCTGAATCGCAGTCTCGGTTGTACTATCGCTCAGGGTTTCAGATCCAAAGCTTGAGGTTTGGTCAGAATGAGCTTGAGGTAAATGGCTCGCTTCGGCAACCTTGACGCCAAAGATCTTAAAACCTGTCCGATTCGGGGTTCGATGGTCAGCGGATGGCCTGGAAGGCGCAAAAGACCGTGGTGCAGCCTGACCTGGATCTCCGTGAGAGACCGGAAAAGCAAGAGACGATGAGAACATCAGAAAAACAAATAAGCAAATGTACTTGAGGAACATTATGTTCTTCGAGCCAGGGCGACGTTGCGGACAGACGGACAGACAGACGGTGGTGGCTCGAACGACTACGACATAGCGGACAGCGCTAACTTTGTCAGTCTCCAAAGTCACTTCCCTTCTTGCATGACCGAGGCAGGATGAGCGGCTGACTGCACCATATGATATTCATGACAAAGCGAAGGTCGGAAGGTCTGCAACATGTGATCAGCAACTAAGTTGAGACGGAAATGATATCGGAAGTCGATGACGCTCTACGACGCACTAGTGGTGGGAGATGTCAAGTGACCTCATCTTTCGTGCTTATTCCACCTCGGCCTCGACGACCGCTTCTCTCAACTTTGAAGTTCATATCAGTCGGTTCTACTGTACCTCTCACGCATTGCATCGATCGTCGATATGAAAACGACGGTCGATGAGAGCCGGCAGCTTCCTCTTACAGTAAGGGTACATGTTGTCACCTGTGCTTCGTAATCGATACGTGTACACAGATCTGACTTTACATCCTCAGGCAATACGTGCTTCAGACCCACTACCGAGCAGGCACGAGAAAGCTAAGCACTCATCAGCATGAAAATGGCAACGAAGCTATCTGAGTTCGGAGCGACAAGCCTGTACTTTGATTTGTGAATCGAGAAGTATGTCACTGTCATGCTGACAATCACAGGAATAAGAATCAGAGATGCCGTGCTACTCCGATCATAGACGCGCATAATTGAAGCCTCTTGGAGATGGACCGGTGTACCACACTCAAACCGAATGTGCTCTTCCTTCGATGACGGCAAGAATGCGGCTCAACGTTGCCCGTGAATATCCAGCTCTTTCCCGGACTTCTGGCCACAAGGGGTTAGTCATGAGCATAACCCCTGCGATCTCGACTTTTCCGGCTCTCCAGAAATTGACTTGTGGAATTCGCGCTCGATATATGATCACCGGAAGTGCTTTGTTGTAGTCAACTTGAAGCCGAGGAACGATCGAAGCGAATTCGATCGGCTGCATCGGTCGGTGCAGATACAAGTATCGCTCCCATGGACGACTCTCAGTGACAACGTTGATAGGATCGAAGACCATCTCACGGTTCGGGTTTGAAGTCAGCCAATGGCTGTAGTCGAGAAGTTTGTGGCGGATCTGAGGATCCGCTAGGTAGGCTGATGGGACAGAATAAGGGGTGCTATAATAGACATTTGCAGACATTCTTCCAACAGCATGATCGTAGGCCGCCGGAGAAGGACCTTCTAGAAATGTCACGGGCCACGAAGGACGGCTCGGTCCAGCTCCTGGCGAGAAGATTGGGACCCCAGGGAGGATTCTGTTGCCTAGAAGCTCGGCACCGCCTCCGTATGCAATTGGAATGCCATCAACGACACCATGAGATGGAGTGCTGTGAGCATCCAAAGTTAGTGGGATCCCCACTGGCAGGTCGGGGTCATCTTTGACCTCGACGACTTTTTCTTTGCCATTGTTGCCGGCTGCCAGTGCGGTAGTGATGACGCTGCAGGCTAAGAAGAGCAACTTCAGGAAAGCAGATCGTCCCATCTCGTCGGTTAAGTAGTGCGATACCTTTTCATACTAACGAGCGGAAGTTGTACAGCGATCTTATATGCCTGAGGATCCAAGCACAGTCAGCACCGGCAAGAACGGCTACTCGCGCCACCAGCGGCACGCGATCCGGTCCCACCTCTTTTGAATTCTTTAATCGCCCTTTGCCGTTTGCTCATTTTGCAATCAAGTCTTGTCCTGGGACCGCTGACTGACTTCTCAAGCAAGTTAGGAGACCGAAATGTAGAGGATGCCTTTGCACTTGATGCCTTGCTAGTCAAAGTCGTTTTGCATGCTGATCTTGATTAAGGAGCCTTTGATGTGTGGCTTCTCACGCCTTGTGCAGGTGCCTTTTCCTCGAAACGCAATTCACATTCAAGGGCGGCGGAGTCTGACAGATGTCTCAAAATTTGGCAGCAAGAACTGGCTCGGCTATTTTGAAAAGGCTCTCGGACATTTCAGTCCCCGTTACCGAAAGCAGCTTTAAAATATGGACCCTGCATATGAATTTTATCTGCAGGTGTTTTTTTTTTTTCTGCGACGGGCAGAAAAGGGTTAACGCCTTCAGATCCCGAATTGGATTGGTGAATCTTACCGGAGGTACCGTAAGGTGAAGACATCTTTCTCGCCTGTCATCACACCTTTCGCCGTATCACCACTGCTATGTAGCATAGCGTGATTGAGGCTACAAATACTGCACCTCTTGTGTTCTGTCACCATTTCACTCTGAGTCAAGAAAGCCATGGTGTTGCCGGGGAAGTGATCGCGCCAAAGCATCATAGTCTATCATATTCAGCACGTTGCAGTAGAAACACCATATAGTACTTTCTACAGTAACAGCATAAGATCTGTCTATACGCTCCAACTTTTACGGTCAAGAGTGTTGCTGGTCTGCCTTACTCCGTCCATGGGCGAACAAGATCGAGCAGCCTTACGGTGTCCGGATGTGTTTGCACAGGTGTGTAGAGTCGACCGCTATGACGATGCAGCAATTGCAGCCAGCCGCCGAGAAGATACATGTACGGATGTTCTTTGAGCGGATAAACCTCCACAAAAGCTAGCAAAGACCTCCTCTTTCCCGTGTAGCCTGGCCAGAGTCTCGACATCTCTGAGCTGGACCGTAGAAAAAAAGCTACAGTACGTCCCTCGTCGCCGAATGCAGTCCTTGCTTCATTTCCGAGCTTGAACACCCGGTCTTTTTGAAAGACATTGAGCTGACGCAGTGTTTCTGCATGGAGAGCGGTCTGAGTACTCTGACCAGCGTGCAGCGGTGCAGCGCTCTTGATCCTCCTGCGGCGAAAGTCTAGTGGCAGCTTCTCATATAGCTGTTGAAGCTGCCAATCCGTGACAAGCCTGTGGCCAAGTTCAGCAGCGCGATCTTCGTCAGGTGCTGGTTGGTTCAGATCCGGTAATGGCAGGTACGGCAACATCAAGATACGACCCGCTACACTGGTTGACTCTGCTTGCGATAAGGTCTTTTGAGTGCCTGTGACTCGCGAACCTGGCCTCACAGCTGCTATTCCTAGGAAGAAGCAGACGTGAAGCAAGAGTGCGAGAGTTAGTCGTGGCTCAAGCCAGAAGCTTGTCATCTTGCTTTGTGGTGAGCCGCTTTGCTGATACATGGGACGAAGAGCTCAACATACCACAGCAAGCCTTCCTCGCAAGCGCATGTATATAGGAATGCTCGAGATTCGAAGCCACGGAAGCTTGTCAATTCAGCGAGACGGTTTGCAACTACAGGTTGCTCGAGTTTGAGTCCCACTCCGCCAGTCATGTGGCGTGAGTAGAGAAAGAGGCTCACAGTTTTCTGCCACCGTGGGCGTGGGAAGATGATGCTCCTCCGTGCTTGGGAAGAAGAACTTCGCATTTCTCGCTGCTGCCCTCTGCTGAAGAATCATCGTTGCAGCGCCTTTTGAGAAAGTTTAGAAAAGTCACAGCATCACGCCGTACTACATATGTTTTGCCGTGTTAACCTTATTTGAAATTGCAAAATTACGCTTGTCTGAACTATTTGTCGGTAGTTGCGCGATAGCATATGAGGTCATCAAATGCGAGCAGCACTGACCTCACGAAGCCGTCAAGAAAAGCTAACGCCATTGATGCATCAGATTGTACAAATCGTACAAGCTTTCTACTTGAATGTGGCGTGATATCGAAGTTGAGAACCTGGTCAGGTCACGTGAAAACACTTCTACCGTACCGATCAGATCGATAAACGGTCGCTCTGCCATAGGGAAACCCTCCAGGAAAGCTGCAAGCATCCGAGTTCTTTCCGATGCTACCTTTGGCCACAGCTTTCTGAGCTGTATCGTTGACCTCATAGGAAGCATGATCGCCAAGCTCCGTGTGTGGCCTGCCTTTGAGGGTGCAAGACGCAATAGATTCCGTTTCTTCTGGCGCTCTAAGAGCTGACGCAGTGTCTCCAGGGCGAGGTGGGGCCGGATAGTCGGGTCAAGGTGCAGCACCTCGTATGCTTGAATTCTATCGCGAACATCTATGAGCAGTAAGCGCCAAAGGCGTTCGATTTCCACGTCAGTAGCTTGCTTCAGAGTAATGCCCTGAAGCACGGTCTCAGCCGGTGGAAGCCTGTTAAGATCGACGCGAGGAGGGGTTGGAAGTCCCAAAGAAGAGACGAACACTGGATCCAAAGCAGCAACCTCAACGACAAGCGGTTTGACTGCTAGACGGTTGAAGACGAGCAAGACTGAAAGCCAGAACGGCGAGAGCTTTGGCGTCAACATTGCTTCTTCTTGCTGAACCTTTGGCAACTAAGATTAACGACTCGACCAGATGCTGTTCGTTGTGATCGCTCAGCACAACCGGGAAGAATGCTTACCTGCGGAGTCTCGCAGCCACCGCATGAAGTGTGCATGTGAAGCCATTGCAAGCATCTCTGCCCCCAAGGCGTCCAAAGTTATGTGCTGCTTCGTCAAATCACACCATCGATTGAGTTCCAGCGTGGCCAGAGCGATTTTCGGCAAGATCTTGCCGGTTCTCTTCACATCACTGGCTGCTGACCGACCTGCACACAGATCGAGCCTCGCGCGTCGAGCATATCATATTGTGGGTACGCAACGATGTATTTCCAAGCCACGAGCAAGCCAATGCCAATAAGAATTTGATGATGTTTGAAAGCGTATCACAGGCTGACGGCCGAGGAACAGGAGTCCTCAGATATCCTTCAGATTTGCAATGTCACCTGGCGCTTTACCAACTCATGAAATGAAGCTGCTAAGGCATGACTCGTTCTAGCACGCTAACGAGAGTTAGCGCATCGTCGTGAGCAGCAACACTGACGTGAGGCCTTTCCAGGGGAGGAACCGTCCTTGCATATCCGAGTAGGTGCAGAGTCTTCCCGCTGCTGTGTGAATATGCCTCAAACATCACCCAGAGCGCCTGACGTTGTTGCGAAACAATTTTTCGAAAATGCTCTGTTCTTCGCAGTGGAAACGCTAATACTTGTCCCAGCACACCCTGACCATTCTTGGCTGCATTGAGTCGAAGGAAAGCCTTAGCATGAGCGTACTGCTCTAGCTGCCTTGCAATTCCGTATTGCAAGCGTTCTAGATCAGACTGACCAAAGTAGGCCTTCTCTACTAGCTCTGCGCGAGGCAGCCTCTGAGAGAGGCGGTTCCAGAGAAAGTCGAGACCCTCGGGATGAATGATCTTGGGTCGAAGGACGAATGGGACGGTGTCTTCTTGACCGAGAAACTCAGTGTGGCGTGATCCGTCTTCGATTCGTGCAGCCTCGGGAGGCAGCTCGTTGAGATCGAACCCAAGGCTCCGTTGGCGCGAGAGGGGAGTCTCTGTTGGACGAGAGCCGGACAGCTCGGCTCGAGGCCGATTGAGCAGCTCATGATCGCTTACATGCTGCGGCTCGAACCAATTGCTGCCTTCGCCATTTGATCCCGTCGCCAGGCTTAGACCTGCAAAAGCTAGTAACACTGGTAAGGCAAGAAAGATATTCATCGGTCTAAGGATGCAAGTCGAAGCTATAGTTGAACAATCAGAATGGATGGTGGCAGCGTGAAGCTACTCTCCGCTCGCCTTGCTACTTCGCAAAATATGGCATCTCGCTCTCGGTGGGCTTCAAGGATGTAGAGTGGCCCAGTAAACCCGCGTTGTGCTTGAATCAAGCTCACTTTGTGACGCAAGCCGGATGTGTGTTGTTGAAGTCGACCTGTCGAGACCACAGTGGAACCGCATCGCTCTCCTAGGTATCCGAGATACCGAGATCGATGGGCTGCAGTTGAGATCTGAC
The DNA here is from genome assembly GCA_001736125.1 of Pseudozyma tsukubaensis. NCBI lineage: Eukaryota > Fungi > Basidiomycota > Ustilaginomycetes > Ustilaginales > Ustilaginaceae > Pseudozyma > Pseudozyma tsukubaensis. The sequence goes on along the minus strand of MAIP01000110.1, from coordinate 38,032 downwards.
CCCTTTCCACACCGCCATGTATAAATCTGAAAATAAAACATCAACAGTCAGGCAGTTGCTCAGTCATTGCCGATATTTTATTGACAGGTGCGTCTTGTGTGGGCTCACTAACGGTCACCACAGTCTGAAGGCTCTGCATGTAAGCGACGACAGCTACACAAAGCAGCTCTAAGCTGGTAGACGTATCATGGGAAGAGGCCTCAAAGCGTCCGCAATGGTGTATCCAAACGTTCCCATCCTCCGAAAAAGCGCCCATCTGATGAGCGGTAGCTTCGGCCCAACCGTAAGCCCGTACCCTAAGAGCTCCAATCGACGAGCCTCTCCTGGATACACAGCGATGATAGCCCATTGAACTCTCCGCTGTCTCACAGTCCCAAAGACGTTGATCATACGAGGCGTCCGCGGAATCGGATACGCATATACCTTTCCTCTTAGATCAGAGGTGCGCCGCAAGAAAAGCATAGGCTGGTCCTGATTCTGAATTAGCTCTTGCCGTAGCCGTGGGATGTGCAGATCACGCATCCCGTCCCGCGGGTGAGTCTGACTCACTTCTTGAAGAGGAGTTCCAACTAGTGAGCCAACACTCCTAAGAAGCTCGGACATGAGCTCCATGAATGCATCGACAGGTTGATTGGGCACTTCATACAGTGAAGGAAAGGGTGCTGACGACCTTCGAGGAGCAGCAGCGACCTCTGTGTTCCCTGCAGCTTGAGCAGCAAAAGCAGAAAGCGCCAATAGGACGAAGTAGGAGACGAGCCTCCTGCAAAGAGCTCGCTGCATGGTGGCAAAGGTACAGGCCGAACTGGTGCCGTCACGTATCGCGCTTGTTCGTAGACCAGGGGGATTTTATCTTTTCAATCCTTCCTTCCGTTGCCTCTCAACCACAATTGCACGGCAGGGCTGTAAAGCTTGTGTATGAAGACGGATAGAGACCCGAATCATGCTTTGAAATTTCACACGCCAAGTGATTCGAACCCAAGTAAGTAAACCGCGAAGGTAAAATTCCGTCAAATGTATGTAAATTACAGTACTGTACTGTAATTTTAGGCCTTTTTTTCGCGATCCAATTTCGGTCTGAATTTTCATTTTCATTGTTGTTTTCTTGTTTTCTTAAATACGTATTTCACCACACCGTGAGCTTTTAATTTTTTTTTCTCTCCTAAGTTTCTGAAAAAAGGTGTCAAACGTTCATTTGATTTTGAAGCGTTTGGGCACTCGGCATACCGTACAGTAAAGTACTGTGACGCTACCAACCAGTTGATAGAAATCTCAAGGATAAGGAACCCGTCTGAGAACATCATCGAGCCTGAAGGTGGCATGACCCAGCGTTCGAGCAAAAGCTGCGCGCAGATCGCGAAGATCAGAGCCATGAGCCTGCCAGTAGCCTATCACATTAATGTGAGGAAAGGGCCCGGCATGGGTTTCGAGGAGGGCAAAACGGGCAATCTCCGGCCGAAAGTGGTCGAAAGCGTACATCATACTAGGTGTCGCCTCGATCAAGTATCCATAGATCCTACCATCGCCCTCAGGTGTCCTCCCAAGATCTAAGACCGGCTCAAGATTGTTTCGCTCCAGCTGATCTTTGAGAGAGCGAAGATGAAGAACGCCACTGGCTGGGAAGAGCGGTGTCACGAGTCTCGGCTCTCTTCCCGTGGCTCTTCTCAGATACCACCGAAACTTGTCTTGAAGGCTTCTCCCAAAGATACTGTCGAAAAGCCACGGCGTATATTCGGGATAAGGAACTTGATGCACCACTTCGGTGCTGGGGACTAAAACACCGGGCTGAGCCATATAGTACCGTACGTCGACTGGGTCGCTCGAGCTGCTCAAAGTTCGAGACTCGTGGCTGTCTTGTGTGCCCATAACGAAGACGAGATCGAAGTGACAGCAGAAAAAAGCAACCGCCAAGAACATGAAGCGCTTCATCATGAAGAGGTTGTGGGAAGCAAGGTTAGCCTGGCAATGTCAGTGGGACCGTGAGACGAGGAATTCTAGGGCGTATAGGGCTAGAGTTGGGGTCACAACATCGCGTCAACGCTGCTAGCTTTTATAGCAGTGATCGCCGTCTCAAAAGTCTCTGGGCAGAACGCTAAGCACTGTGGCTTAGAGGGGTTCATTTGGTGTTTTGTGACTTTGATCCGGGTCACAGACCGAGACCGTCGGTCTCACTTCCAAGCCGTTGTTTTGTGACTTCCAAGCCATTTCATTGTGACAGCAGGGGCGTCGTCAGTAAGTCTTCATTGGCCAAAGTTGAGCACATCAAATCGATGCAGAGTTGCCAGATGCAAAACCAATGTCGCTGACATTGCATCGAGACAGTCACCGCTTCTCTGAAGAGAAATGAATGTGTGTTGACACATGAAAGAGACAACCGATCTTCGTTCTCCCTAACAGCAAAGTCAGGTGGTCCAGATACACCGTGCTGCAAGGTCACACTTAGCTTCACGTGTCTTCAACGTCTGTTGGCAGCCTTGAGGAGGCGATAACATCGATTGAAGGTGAGAGGAACGGCGAGTTCCCAAAGAACGATGCGATACAGTTCATTACATTTTCTGCAAAAAACGACTGGCTATCGCCGTAACCGAAAGAGTGTCCGTTAACGTAATCACCATCTAGAAGCTGGATTGAAGTTGGGCCTGTCGCAAATCCCTCATCACGGTAAGAAACACCTTAAGAAGGAGGTCACGTCTTTTTCGCTGTTTCGCTGCTGTCCATGTCTAAGCTTTGAACACAAGCTGGAATCTTCTCTTCTCATACTCTTGACTACAAGCCTGAGCTGTCGTGATAGCACGGCATTCAGATGATGCTCCAATTCTGGCGCACGCCTTTGCAGGTGAGTGACTTCCAAACGTATCTCAAAGATAACCCGGCCAGCTGACAATGCCCAATCAAGCTCGATCCACCAGGCTCTCCTTGTATTGGTCCACTTTGGCTTAGTCATGTGTTTTCCGAGCCGTCCAGGCGAAGAGTCGTTGGTGAAGACAGCAATGAACTTGGTGCACGAAACCGAGCTTGGACATTTTCTGAAGCCCGAAGACGTTGGGAGAAGGCTACATCTCCTTGCCATCCTCGACGGGGATAGCAGCCGGCCTTTTGCTGTGCATGATCAAGTTGACAGCCAGGTCTTTTTCCGCATGATGATCGATCGGTATGCTCGCTTCAAGATCACTTCAGTGATAGAAAGCCTTCAAAACCCGGAATCGCCTACCTCGCGCACGCTAGTCAAGGTACCGATGGTTCCAGGCAGAGATCCGCTCATCCTGTTTGACCGAAACGCTGCCTATCAAATATACGACCACCTTGTCTTTCAGTTCTGGCAATCGCAAACTCCCGCCTTCATCAAGTCTATGAATAGGTGGTTTCTTGCTGACCCGTCCATCTCTGACCATACGAGAGTCATTGGCGAATCCTTTGCTGCGCTTTCGCAGGAGAAGAAACACGCCTTCGGCTATCTAACCCCAAAAGCAGCCGAAGATAAGTTCCACCGTCACTACATGCAGCTCTCACAGGCGTTCAAGCCTGTATTGGAAGCAACCCTGAGCCCAGAGATGGAGCGAAGACAATCAGGACTTACGGCGTCCACCTCGGGTCGAGAGACACATGATGAGGTATCGACCTCAGATACTGGATAGAGCCTGAGGAATTGAAGTACCGCTTGCAGCTTCAGGCAATTGTACAGTACTGTATAGATTGTCACAGATCGAATCAGCTTGATCAGTGAAGCCTGCCACCTTTGTGATACAGTGATCATCTTGGCGCTCGCCCGGGAACCAAAGACGAATACAAGCCGAAACTGTTTCGCACCTTCCTTCTTGCCGACACACAATTCTCGCTATCGATACTCACACAAACGCAACCAGACCGACAGGGCCTCTTGTATCAAGCAGGAACAATCGATGTCAGAGTGGGTAGAGTCGATACAATCTGAATATTGCTATCTGGATCATCCTATCACCAACGGTCTGGTAGACGAAGATCCGGGTGCAGGGATGTGCTCGGATATCTTCTTGAGATAATGGGACAGTTGGTGGCTCTTCTTGCTGATCTCGAGTTTGTGAATCAACAGTTCCGTATTTGGGACCGTGAGAAGTGCGTACCTGCACCACTCAAGTGCAGGCTTTGCTTTCGTTCGCACTCCAATGATTGCCCAGCCTACTTTGTCCGCTGAGCTCGGACCAATCAAGAGCTGCTTGTTCCGCTCACTGAAAATCGGTACGGCCAAGACCCGACCCAAGTAGTCCTTGATGGGCGTGAGGTACAGTGAATGCTTCAAGTCCATGCTTTGCTCCAGTTGGTCCCTCAGGATGTCGACACGGTGCGGTTGAGCAGGAGGCACGAGTTTAAGTGACTGAAAGTCGATGCCGACCCTACCTAAGATTGTCTCAAAAGTTCGTTTGATGTGGTAAAGCTCCTCTTCGGTAATCAACACGCTTTCTACCAGTGCCGGAACACGAACGCTTACTGGCTTGATGTTAGTCACCACTTGAGTTGCAGGCTGGGCTTCATCAGCAGCTGCGGTGCTTGCGAGGACACGAGGAGCATGCATTTCCGTTGCGAACACTGCTCGCGGACGCTTAGTACGAGCCTGTTCATCAGCGTAGAAGCCATGAAGATCTTGTGCGCTCGATACACCGGCATTGAAGTCACTGGAAGAGGAGCCAGTGCCGTCTGCGGTGAAGCATACAAGCGATGTAAAGGCAAAAAGAGCTGCAAGAGCCAAGATCGTGAATTGCATGGCTGGTAGTAGTGTCTGCTATCTGAAGGAAGCGAAAAGAAGGCCAAAGTCCTTACTGAATATGTGCAGGAGGAAGGCGATCAATTCGATCGCTATGAAATGAGGCAGTAATAGCTTTCGACAGTCAGCAGTTCACACGCCCCACAGAAGCTCGATCTCCTTCGCTCGACAAATGGAATGAAACGCGCATCAGACAAATGCGTGTTGTCGCTCTGAGCGCACCTTGACGATGTCACGCAGGTACCGTAGACCAGAAGCAATGGTGTGTTGCCAATATTGGGCTAGTTCTACCATACGCAGCCATCAATCTTGCTGTCTGAGCTTCACTGAAGCACGCAACTATACTCTCGAATCTGTGGACAGGTCGCAGTGGAGCAGTCAAGAAAGGTGAAGTAATGAATTCTGATCGTGTCGTCTGTCTGATGCACATCAGGTAAACAAGCTTGAGAAAGTCTAGATAGCATTGTTTGGATGCGACTCTAAGAAACAAGGGCTTCATCCCAGCTTGACGGGTGCTGACAACTTCAAAGGGAATGCTCGAGAAAGTAAGAGAAATGATTCACATCGTTCGACGCTTTCAACCTGTCTAGAATTCCCTTGACGTCCTTCTCCGCCTTGGAATGAGATAAGTATGCGTACCACAGCGCTTGAGCAGGGTTTCCCTCTCGAGCAGGATGAACGGCAAGGACAGCATAAGCCATCCGTTCGTTAGTGCGCCATTCAGGATCCAGCGTGCTGACGAGATAATTGTGAGTGGTGATGGGCAACGCTAAGATTCTACCCCTTCTGTCTCGGGTCGGTTGGAGAAAGACAGCAGGTAGATCGTCAAAGTTCCCTGCTAGGAACATTCGTAGCTTTGAGAGATGATTAGAAGACGGTATTGGATCATGTTGTTGAAGGCCTTGCGAGACTATGCCATTCTGCTGTAGTCGTGTCTTCAGCCGGCTGATGACCTCGGACATTTGCTGTTCGTTCAGTTCAGCGTTTGTCAGCCGAGGTACTCTCAAAAGGTTGCGCAGAACGGTCTGAGGGCGAGAAGAAATCGGGACGCGGTACCTTGGCGGAGGGGTTTGTTCAAGAGGATCACTTGCGGAATGTAAGTCAATCCGATCAGCTAGATTGCCGGGGTCGTCATCGGAACTCAAGCCCTCAATGTGGTACCTCCAAGTGTCTGGATGAAGGGGCGGCTTCCCAGCAGACGGCTTGAAGCTGCTAGAAGGCTCATCTCCTGTGGCCGAAATTGCGTGAAACAAGACAAATGTCGCGATCAAGTAGGCATAGAATGCCGAAGAAAGGACAATCAACCATCGCATGACCGACAATGTGCGGCAAAGCTGCCCCGAGCTTGGGTTGCAAGTGGTGGCAAACTTTGATGCTGCGAATGGAGGACTTGCTGTAATTATGAGATCAAACTCGTGAGTGTTAGTGAATCCTGACGGGTGCTGATCTTGTAGGAGGCGAGGGAGGTCTCGCTCGAGACCCACCGGCAACTGATTTCGCTGGAAGCTGGCAATTGCTCGAGCTGCGAGGTCGAAGCGCATCGCTGATTGTCGTGACTTTTGTGGGTCTTCGGCTCGTGTCCTCGATCCGTTTCATTTACGGCCTCTTCCAGCACTGAAGAACTTGTAGCCTCGACCGCGTTTGCACACGACTGAGTCTGCTCTGTACATGATGCCAACAAAGCACCAATGTCGCCCATTTCAATCGCAAACCTTACTGAAGGAAGGATTGAGGGCAATAGGCATTTGTGATTACTTTGGAAAGATGAAGAGAGACTGCGAGCAGAACACAGTCAGTTTGCAGATCCATATTTCCAGCACTTGTCTTGCAAGGGGCTGCAATGGGTGAATGATCGTGCTGAGTAGCTTCGCACCGGCTGCATCGCTGTCATCAACAAGGAAATGATTGGGTTCGGTGAGGAGGCACTGTCGACATGCCCTGTGGTCTCGTTCTCTCTTTGAAATCATGGTCAGAGTCCACGAACCTTCCCATCCAGAATGCTGCTCAAAGAGTGCGAGATTGGCTGGCCAATACCGTCTGCCCCACGAATGTGGTCAGAAAAGTGTTGATCAACGTTCATGACACCGAAGAAACCATTCAGATGGATCGCTTTGGTAGTTTTTCGAATGTCATTAGAAACGCTGAGAACTGCCATCCGGGCTGTTCCTGGTCCGGTCGTATCGATCAAATCCTCGAGACCGGAGGTCGAAGGAAGATTGAAGGCATAGATATGGGCTACCGTGCCTTTCCTGAGTAAAAGAAGATCGTTGGCATCAAAGCGGTCGTGTAACATGTTTTTCACCACACGTGCAGCCCTGCCATAGCCATCCAAATTGATCTCGTATGCATACACTCGTGCCGGTATGCCCATCTGGGCGAACCCGCGGTTCGCAGCCTCGGTAAGGTCGTGATGCATCTTAGGCTTAAGTGGAACGCCCTCGACGCCGAATCGGCCAAGCCCTTTACCCCCGAGCGTGAAGATGTCTGGTCGATAAAGAGGCCGGCCGGGAGGGGCAGCATTGACGCTGTTTCGGATATTGGCGACCTGAAGTATGAGAATAGCTGCAAGAGCAAGCTGCCATGTGAATGGAAGCACAAGTACCGCAAAATGAAGTCACTGTCAAACAGAATACGGTCTTCATCTGTTGTGGCGAAAGCAGGTTAGACACCATTCCGACTCATAGCTGTTCACCCCTTGGCGATGCAAGCGGCAAAGAGCAACGTCTTCTATTGCAGAAGATCATTTTAATGTGACAAAACGATAGTACTTGATTCGAGCTGACGTACAGCAGCCACAATCATAATCTATATCTTCGAATCAAGGCAGCCTGCCAAGCAGGATGTTGTAAAAGTTGTGCGAGACCGGGCTTCCAGGATTGACACCGTCAGCGGCCGTGATGAAGTGCTGGAGCAAGGCTCGCGTCCCTATGTCTCGCACTCCCAGAAAGCCCTTCAGGTCGATGACATGCCGATGGTTCAGCTGCGATGGCACAGTAAACAAAGCCATCTTTGCCTCATCTTGAGCCGACCTTCCGATGATCCAATGATCCATTAGACTGTCTGGTAGGACATATGCATATTCATGAGCTCCATTGTTCTTGCCAAGGTAGAGCAAGTTGTCGACGTGGAGTTTGTTGAGCAAGTGCGCTCGCACCAATTGAGAAGCTCCGTTGTGGTCTTCTTGTCTGATGACGTGTGGAGCGACGATTGGATTAAGCTGAAGACTTTGAAGTTTCTCGTGTACAGTCGCGGCGAGTCGTGTATGCTCCACTGGACCGACAAAGCTAGGGTGTACTTCAGGAAAGGCAAGTGTGCCACCAGCGCTGTACATTGGCTCTGGAACAGGTCTGGCCCAAATCAGCTTCTGTACGAGCAGTAAGGCCACGAAGGCGATACAAATCCTCTTGAACGTGTGTGCTAGGGTCATTGTCGAGAGTTGAAGTTGAGCAAAGTGCAAAATGTAGTTGAAAGGAAGGGGAGGATGTCGCTCGGGCTTGACGAAACTGCACTGTATTTAATCGATCAAGGCTGGTAGGTCAAGTATGCCGAGGGATTGCAGCACAAGCTGGTCATGCTGCAACAAAAAGGTTCGACAAAGCTTTCGTTCGACAAAGCTACTATCTCATTGCTACAGTTATCCAGCAGACCATGTTACCAAGACAAATTCCCGCGTCCCACCTGGAATCGGGCAACGCCGACATCCCGTTGGAAGCAATCGTAGTATTCTAGGAGCTGCTGTCGGCGTCGTTGATGAACTCAAATGGGTCACTCAAGAGCCGCATCTCTTTCGACAACCTCATGGCGCATCGGACATGTGAGCTTTGATCTGCAAGTTGTGCTACAGGTGAACGCTCTTTATTCTGAGGTAGTTGTATCGGTGATTACATTAGTAGGAGTGACGCCATCTTGATTATGCTTCCGCCCTAGATGCCCGGAAAATTACAGTGGAGTAGTCCGAAAAGAACGTGAACCTGATGAGGCCCCGAGGCTCCTATCTTTCCAGCCAGGAACTCCCAGTCGACAATGTCTTCGATGTTTGGAAAGCCGTTCAAGTGAATCGTTCGAGCCGAGGCATCACCATCATATGGTCTACGAGAGACCGTCAGGAATGCAACGTTTGCTGCTGTCTCGCGCACAGCATTCTCCGGCAGAAGGTATATGTATCGGTGGCCCGTTTCGGCTTCATTGATATAGAAAAGGTTCTTGTTTCGCTGGGTTCTAGACAGCATTTCTTGATCTTTGTCGATGGCCTGTGTGTGCTTCTTAGGTGCCATGTAGAGTGGCGTGAATGTAAGGTTTAAGTTCAGCTCCAGTAGACCGTCTCTTGCGCGATTGGAGACCGCGCTTGATGGGTTCGCCAATCGAAAATGTCGAGCTGGATAGGAGGGATGAACAAGTGATGCTACGCTGCATGACTGCTTCCTGGAGGAACTGGAGAGGCCGTCACTAGAAGCTGTGTCAGTATGAGTACGAAGAGTGTGAAGCAGATGCTCGGAAGCAAGAGCCGAGGGGCGACCATGCTATTTTTCGGCATACGACTAGCTGAGACGGCACGCTGGAAGAACAGCTGGAACCGTGTCTATGTTGATCCCTCGACTGGAACATCAGAGCGTCATGTTTGAGCAGCTATAATGATCCGGGCCATGCAAGAGCTCTCAGAGCTCGAGAAAGCGACATCCTTTGCATGATGTTTTCCACCTCGATGATCATGCTCGTTCAGCTCACGCATCAACACAGCGGTGCACGGCGGTGCACATGCAGGGCTGGTGAAGTACTTCCCTCTTTCCCAGGTAGATGGACGAGCGGCCCACCTTGACGGTGGGTGCTCTCTTGCGTTGTGAGAGTACTGTACAGTATGGTGCCACACAGCTTGGCTTATCGCGAACCACCCCGATATAGTGATGCAATCACCACTTACATTTGTGCAACGAAGTACAAGAAAGGACAGTACATTGCAGTACGTATCTCAAGAGCTTACGTCTTCATTGGCAACATCACATTGTCACGCAAGTGGTTTGAATGCCTGACTCAGCATTGCTCGCAGAAGACGACAGGAAAAGTGTGTCGATAGGCTGAGTTTTGAGAGATGAAGGAAGCCAAGCGAATCTCAAGAAGATGACTGTTCAATGAGCGTGCAAAAGCACACTCTTTAGGCTTCGGAACTGAATGCCGTGACCTCCATCTGCGTCCAAAAGAGTCCTTGTTAGCTCAGTTGGACCAGCGTATGTGTCGACAAGGAAAAAGCCGTTGAGATCCAGACGCACCCGGTCAGTAGGCTGGTGTAAAGGAGTAGGCCAGACCGTGATCAAGGCTGCGTGGGCTCCCCTCACAGGTCTGCCTAAAAGAGCCTGCACCGAGCCACTACACGGCAAGATGAAGGCGTACGTATCGTAACGGTCATTGTACGTAATGTGAAACAGAGTCTGTTTTTCGTAATTATCGTGAAGAAGATCCTCTACCAGCAAGGTAGCCTAATTACGAACAGCTTCGTGTAATTCGACAGGGGCAACAATGCTGGGCACTTCCAAGTCATGTAGTCTGTTCCACACGCTGCCGGCGTTCTCTTGAAGCCTTTCAGCATCATGAAACGAGCGCTGCAACTTGGGGATTGGGCGGATGGGCTTAGAGAGATGAAGACTGTGGGTGTACTTAGGAGTACCACGCACGAGCATTAGCTTGAACAGCAGCAATAAGAGGTAGGGGCAGACGCCCACCCACATCTGCTGAAAGACCAGCATGTTGGTGCGATGCTGAATAGCGCTTGAAAGAAATGTCGGAGCGACGAGAGGTGATTACGAGTATTGGATCGTGCGAATCTTTCGAAGTGTTGATGTAGCTGTACTATGGTATCTGACTCCTTTTGTCCTGCGGCGATGAGCAGCTTGAGCAATCTCTGGAGTGTAGAACTCAGGTCAGCGATAGATCCGAACACTCTGGCACCATCGTGCCCGCGCGACATCCAAAAACCTGCTCAGACCCGTTCACATTCAGCCACCAATACACAACAGCCGTAGTTGATACAAATTCTTAATGAGCTTGTAGTGTGCTCTGCCAGTAAGCACAGCCTCCCGGCACCGCGTTGGCTAAAAGTCACTATTGGCGTGAGAAGATCACTTCGTGGTCACACTGCTTCGCATCAACTTCCGCCTCTTCATGGCACAGTGCACTGCAACCCAAGGCTTCAACGGCAAGGTAGTTGATTTGACAGGGACGTGCGCCCACATCGGTCGTGAACAGCTTTGAAAAGCCCCAGCTTGGCACTCACGCATCTCATGTATAGCGAAAGGAAATTTCAAGCACACCGTGAGTATGCTGGCACAGTACTGCATTGTCATATATGTGAGCTACTGCATGTGGGCTACTGAATGAGTAGGACGCTGAATGAGCAGCTGGATCAAGGGCTTTGGGTGCCAAGATGATAACGACAATATACCTGCAAGCCGGACACAAGGACAAGACAATGCCGTGAAGAGTGGGAGTGATTTATCCGATCTTGGTGGCCTTTTCGGTTCAGCGACGACACATTTTGTGGCCAGAACGAATGGAGATCAAAATTCTTTCCACATGCAAGGTGCCTCCAATTGTATCAGCGAGCCAGCTTAGCTCGGGAGAGAATGGATAGCAGGTCCTTGCCGTGCATGTTAATTATCACTTCTTGCAGAGTCTTGCTACTTTGGCTCTGCTCAATTTGTCTCTGCAAGGAGCGCAACTCCATGTTGGAAATCTTTGCGTGGCTGTGCAGGCCGAGAGTCGGTAGCAGAACTTTCCAATCCTTTGCTGGTGTTGAGATAAGAAGAATGGGACGCGAGTCCAGCCCCAAGAATCCTCTCGCGTCTTCGTTCAGTTGCATGTTGTCCTCGGTACGTATTGGTTCCGCCGCGATCGGCGTTATATAAAAGTCTCGCAGAAATTTATGGAAGCGTGGCCTGCTGCCTAAATAGATGAGTGAGCGATCTTGAACACGACTCAAGATATAGCGATGAATCTCTTGAAGGCCCCTTGCTTGCAGAAGCTTGATCGCATCCGGGCTAGCAGCTGCGACGCTGGGCACTGGATTCAGATTCCAGCTCCTCATCTCGTTTGCCAAGTTGTCGAAGTGCCGTGGAGCTCATCGTTCTTTATCTCGGCAAATGTACGCAGCGGCGGATGGAAGACTCTTGTATGTTCAATCGCCAATATGAACGAGGTGGTGGGACGATCGTCCACAGGACAACAAGAAGCAAACAGCAACGACATTATCACTGCGACTAGAGTAGGGATGATTCGACGCAGAGACATGTTCGTCTTCGCTTTGAGCGGCGTAGAGCCGTAGTTGGAACAAGGTGTGATCTTCGTGGTGTGAATCAAGCTTTTTTGTAAGCAGAGAAGCAGGGCGACCAACTGTCACTGGAATCGCTTGATCAGTCTCCACACACAAGCTCCTTTCTCAAACAGTCGCTGCAGCCGGCGCCGGCTAAACTCGTTCGGATGCATCGATAAGTGACAAAAGTGATCGTTGAAATGACACCTTGTCTAGCTCATGAAGAGTGGCGTTTGGGTTAGTGCCTCAGGCCGATGCGGTCAAGGCGGTAAATGTCTTGCCATGGTTTGTTGATCTTATTTTTATTTCTTTTAAAAATCGGCAACTTGAATTTACCGTACAGATCAGGAGGGGAGGCACAAAAAGTATGGAAAAAGGGTTGCCGATTAATTTTTTTCGAAGTCGAGAGGCTATTTGCAGGAGCCAAACGCCGATGCAACTTCTCAATTTGATGTTCACCGACGCATAAATCTGCAACATGTAGCTTGACCCACGCTGTTTATCCTACGGCGACCATTTAGCTGAATCTGACTGACTACTCAAGGAATCACATTTAAGATAACAGCGCATGGTATGAGAGCAGCAATCATTAAAATACAAATATGATTACTCGGAGGAAGAGCCGTAGATGAAGTGATCAATATCGGCGTATCTGAGGTGGACACCCGGCGAACACAGATGGATGTGAGGCTCAAGATTCATCTGAAGAAGAAGGCGCAGCAGAGTAGAAAGATAAACCCTGCTGTACAGTAGTACCTAATGGAAGTACGTAAAAGGCTCCTTGATCTCATTTTCAAATCTAGGAAAGAGGCTGTCAAAGTCCGACTGCGGGGTCTTTGGAGCAAAGCGTTGCATGAGCGAATCGAGTCGGAACGCTTCGATCATTCGGCCCAGGTTTCTGTTGAAGTCCCCGTGCTCTACCTTATCGACATGCGCAAAGGTGTGTAACTGCATCGCTTGATCGTTCGATGTCCACTGTATAGGGGTGGACACTACCGCAGCGTTCGGCCATCCCTCTGGAACGTTGTGAAGGAACAATGCATACATCTTTCGCTTACCGTCCGGAGTTCTGTCAAGAAGCATCAGCCGCTGCCTGTCTTGCTGACTGACCAACTCTTGACGAACAGCAGGAATGCTCCTCTGCAAGAACTCTTTGGTCTGTACGGAAGGCTGTGCGTTCGGACGTCCGCCCTTCATCTCGAAGTCTCTGAAGCGAGAGTTCATGTTCTTCGCTCGCTCCTTAGTACCTTCTACTCCCATAGGGCTGATCTCGATGCGAGGTACAAGACCGTTAGCCGGTGAAGAAGACGAGCTTGCGCCTTCGTCTTCGAAGCCGTTTCCGATGCCCATACATGTACTGGCAGATAAGAGAGTTGCCAGAAAGAGAAAGAAAATTGAGACGGTGAATCGTACCATGATGATTACAGTAAGGCTATAAAGGAAAGAGAAGTGCTGTGTGAACGAGATTGAGTGGTCAGGAGACGCTAATTAGTACTCATACGTGGGTTTTATAGTTTCTTAGGAGAAGCGCCTCTCAGATGTGTAACTTCTTACACTTGGCAGCTTCGCCCTTCAAGCGCCGTCCTTGCGGGCTCTGGAACAGACCTTTGGGCTACAACACGGTATCATACAGAAACGCCTAGGCATTGCGCCAGCGATACAGTATCCCTTTACTTGACATGACTATACTGCCCGTGTACCCCTCGCAATCAAAGTGGGCCTGCTTAGCCGGGCCGCCATCGGTCCTTTCTTTGTCCGTAACACCGAAATCACTACCCTACTGCGATTCTCGCTAGTAGCCATTCACAACCCCTTGAGGAGGTTATGACTGACGCCGAGCGTCATACACCGCTGCAGTACATCACGGCTACACGACATGCTGCAACGCTGAAGTAATTTGTGGGAAGGCGTCTCGCGCATATGCTGCAACAATTGGGTACAACGTTGCAAAGCGATAACGACAACGAAAACCGCCGTAATTAAATCCGCAAGTAATTAAGTGATTCTACAAGAGGCTTTAGCGATGCCGATGACTTGGCATTGTCGATGAGGTATGAGACCATGTTCTTGCATATGAAGGACGCACGGACGCTATGAACGACTGCCAGCGCCGTCTCCAGCTGCCCGTATGCCGAGCTGATGTCCCACCGGCAACCAGACTTTGCGACCGCAAGCCCAAGAAGTCTCATTCATCTACAGCTGCACTCATTCTCGTCCAATACAACACAGTTCTCTACGTGATGCTTTCATGAATTGCGTGCAAGTGAGAACTGATTGCAGACAGCACCATTCCTGTAGTCTGCTCTAGACAACGGCGATGATACCAGTCACAACGACGTCAGATCGGTCACCGAGCAGGCAAGAACGCCGACAAAGTGAAAGTCCGAAAAGACGACCGCATGCAAAGTCGGATTTAGCCCTTCTTTCAAGCTCCGAGTCGATGATATCAGACACCGCAGACAACTCTTCATTGATTAGGGTTACCTGACAGTACTGTACAGTACAGCAATGTAAAGTAAAGTACTGTATGAACACCGTGAATATTTTTTGACAGGTGTCAAAGGAGAAGACTCGGAGAATTATCGATTGTTTCTTCCGAGTCTCAGACCGATTTTGCCGAAAATTGAAGTTTCGCCGGGCTGCTGCCAACCAATCGGCGATTTGGACCCTGCATGATTGGAAATTGGGCTCAGCCCGGCAGGTCCTCGACATTTGTGACATTAGACATGCAGCCTTTCGTGATAGGAGAGTCGCAAAATGAATGGAGAGATCAGATCGAGAGGCAGACGAATCGCAGATCTGGAATTTTGAGAACGCTTAAGACATGTGGCCCAGGAACTGATACATATCGTGACTGAAGCCGATACCGGCTGACAATTCCGGAAGTTCCTTGTGGAGTTGCGGTGTTCCTCTGACCTCTACTAGTCCGTGGCGAGCCAACATTGGATTACCGTTCGGAATGCCTTGCAAGGGGACGAAAGGATGTGGCAGCATAGTCCCGATGATAGCAACGGTCTGCTTACCATTTCTTCCCTCTACCTCAGCAAAGCCAAGTTTTGCGTACTCCTTCCCAATTAAAGGCATCCCATAAAGCTTGAATACCTCACCACGTTCGTTAGGTGGATGAAGGTTGAGTGGAAGGAACTGTCTCTTTCCGGTCCCACCGCTCATCATTTGCTTCCGAATCTCGCTTTGGAGAATGAGCCTTGAATTCAGACTGAGGTGGTGAGGTTCAACCTCGGGATGTTGATATCCCATGCTCTGTAATCGGATCTTCAAGAGTTCAGCTTGGGATCGGAAAGACGCAGGATCTTGATCCGGTACCGTGAGGGTCGGTGGCAACGTCGGTGGCGGAGGGTGAATAAGTGCGTTCGATCCAGTGCCTTTATAAAGCTCCATGTAATGATCGTGTCGCATACGGGTCCAAGACTTCTTTTTGGAGGATGCCTGACCGGGAGCAGCCTGTGCGGTAGGGCTCTTGATGTCGTAGTATGCTAGCACAGCAAACAGAGTCACAAGAGCTACTAGATCAGCTCTGCAGGTCAGCATCTTGTTACAATCTTGCGCCGTGAGCTGATAGGGGATCTTGACGACGATGCTGGAGGAATGGCTCTCAGCGATTAGCAGCTAGTGTTTTATGTGGATATCGGTCTTCTCGAATGCGTAGGTCCTGCCATGGCACGAAAGAAAGTCTTCATATGACAACGTGATCAAAGGCACAACTTGATTGAGTTCCTCGGTGAGCAAACGTAAGCGGATCCCTGCTTCATGTTGTCAGTTTTCAGCCAGTGCAGCAGTGGTACAGAGCAACGTACGCGGCAAGCTCACGAACAAAGCTGCTTTTAGGGCCTTCTTGACCAGCTTCGGAGCTTCCAACCACAAAATGCCGCTTCTTCTCAACGATGGAGAAACAATGCCACCGTTTGACATGGATACGGCTGCAATTCGTCTCAGGCTCAGTCATAAAGGAAACGACAGCTCATCAGTGTGGCATCACACCCGCTGTTGCTGCCAACAAGGACTTTAGAGCCTTACAATGAAGCCGTACCCAAGCACAAGCTGGGCACAAGGCACAACGAAGTCGGTAGTGCCTGTTTATTCTTAGCAGTTCTCGCACCTCGCAACAGATATGATCAAGCGCCTTGAGAGTAATGGAACTAGATCGATTTCTTTCAAGAGTGCTAACAGAGTCTCGAGATGAGGTCAGTGTCACAGACACTGTGCAAAGGAAGCGAATGCGTTTCCTCCGATCGGCGGCTATGCTTCGATCAGCGGCTATGAAACATAGAAGTGCTTAGTCGAAGAAACTGATCTATCGAGCGTTAATGTGGCCAACCAGAAGGCTGAAACCACTCAATCTGCCCATGAATCCTGCGGAATGCTGATTGTGGGAGGTTAGGAACCACATTGTCCAGATCCATGACCTCTCGAAGGCTGTGAACGGTTGCTTGTCGCGGATCAGTTCGAGGCAACTCTGAGTGAAGTCGGCTGACCCCTGAAACGGAGGCAAGTCCGAAAAGGTGAAGTACCGGACCTGGTCTGTGAACATCGATGTCTTGGGCCATGGTGCCTACTATGGCAAGAACTTGTTGACCCCTATCTCCACCATGCCTACCAATGTTGAAGTTACGGTAGTATATACCCGTCAGTGGGGTGAGATATACCTTTTCAGGGTAGTTGGCATCGTTGAGGTTGTTGACAAAGCTTGGAATGAATCTCCTCGAGTCAGCAGATACATCGGTCAGTTGTGAGTGAAGGGGTAGAGCCAATCTCATTAAGGTGAATCTCGATGAGTCCATTGGTCGCACTTGGACACCGCGATTATACCCGATGCGAGCAAGACTATTGGGTATCTCAGCCAGAAAGTGGTTGTACTGTGTTTGGGAGACCTCCTCTGCCCTTAAAGCAGCAGATGGAAGCACAATCCGCGCAGCTGGTCTGCCTTGCGCGTGAGCTTGCACTGTGCCTCCGGTTGACGGACCCGCGCTGCTACGTGACGGTTTGTTGCCTGGAGTCGCAGAGACCTTGTTGAGCGGGGAGAAGGCTGAAAGGGAGCAGATTATCCAGAAGAGCATCCTTACCGAGACAGCTACATGACCCTGCATGACGGACAAGGTTGTCGGATGGTGTACCTTCTCGCTTGCAGGGAAAGATGGAATGCGAGCAGGAAACTGGCCTGACTGGCAAGACTTAAATAATAATGCTCGACGGCCGTCAAACCAGACGTGCTGAGGCTCGCAAGAAGCACCCCAGCTGGCGAGTCAAACGATCACTATGTGATTCACAGTGACCTCTAGGCTGGGCTAAATGTCTTCGAAGTATGCTGAGCCGGAAGGATCACACACAGATATGAAGATTCACGTGTACCACCTGCAACCTGTTGCAGCAGACGATTTCTGGTATCGGGGACCCTAAAGCAAAGCCCGTCAAAACGAAGGAGGTTCACCCCGAAAAGTGTTGGTGTACGAGCTCTGCAACGGTAGCAATGACCTCTCAACTGAATGAGTGCCGTAACAAGGGACCCGAATCTGTTGCTACAGAGCTGCAAACACCCTCTGCGGCTCGCAAGCTGTGATCAAAAAATCTTCGTTTAGGCGGTGGCAACCCCAAATGACGTCAAAAGCAGGATTGTCCAGCTCGCAGGCTCGCTGCAACTCAATGGTGGGATACCGGCAGTCAGCTTCGAAGACAGCACTGTATCATACGAAGCTTGACTATATGCGGCTCAAAGGCAACCTTTGATTAATCACAGCAAAATGTGGTTCTCGCCATCCTCGCCTACTGTTCAGGATTCCGTCTTTGTGGTCTGTCCGCCACGGTAGTCAAACGAGAAGGTCAAAACGCTCAACGGTTGCACCAATCCAGCAGGAGACTAGTCAATGTGCTTCCAGAGTGGATTTCCAATTGTTTATGTTGCACAATGTTCTTGTCGTCCATACTGGAGATAATCACAATTTTGACACACGATGACGGAAAGATGACAAGCTTCTCGTCGCATTGCAGTTGCCAAAGGCTGAATTCTTGCTCAACACGGAAAACATTGATGGATACCTAATGAATTGGGACTACTGCCTCATGTACCGATTGCACGATGCCATCACGAGCTTGAGGAATGCGAAAATTAGGTAGGCCAGGTGCTATGGAACGGGGGTCCAAGAATTCGTGAAGGGAATGAACGGTAGTGTCTGAATGTCGAGGTAGATCCCGGTCTAGAGAAGGTGCTCCAAAGACCTCAGCAAGACCCATGTAAACAACGCCGTTGGGCATTCCTTCCGGCGAGTGTGTCAAGCCTAGGAAGGCGACGCTTTGTGTGTTTTGCTGGCCTCCATACGGAGGTATATTGAGCCCTCTGTATGCCTTTCCGGACAGTGGCATGGCGTAAACTTTTGCTGGATACCATTGTCCGCTTCCTCTCGGTCGAGCCATGATTGGGATGAACTGTCGTTTCTTTCCACGCGCCTCTGTCATCTGCGCGCGTACGGCGCCTGCCAGCCGTAGCATGGTAGGCGGGTCAGTTCGCCAGCCACGCACCTGCGTGTTCGGAAAATGAAGACGAGCCAGACTCTGTGGCAGCTCTTGTAGGTATTTGTCGAATTCCGTGTCCGGCAGCGCAGGTACACCCAGGTGCTGTGGAAGCGGAAGTGATGGAAAGCGAGGAAGAGAAGTAGAAGCTTTTCTCGTGAGCTGAGGGGGCTGCCGGTTTCGACTTCGAGATTGGCCACCACCGGCAAGAGCCTCTAGTAAGAAGAGGAGGATTATGACGAAAGATCCAATGAACGATCTGCTCATGACGATCAATTTGGCGGGCGATGTCAGAGTCGAAGCTTGCTCTGTGTCTTGAACGAAGCACTGTCTAGGCTCTCTGATGGATACTGTCTGAGCACAAAAAGCCGAGGCAAGCGAACTTGCGGCGCGCTTATATCTTCGCAGGCTGTGCGCATGGAGGCCTGCTGGTCTTCTCCTTTGCTGCCGGCTGCATTATAGCTCGTGTCCTTGAAGAAGCCCCTTGATGGAGAAATACGAGCGCAGAAAGACGGAACGAACCCTAATTCATCAATCCTGCGCCGAACATCGCCGCAAACGTTGCCGTCAGTAAGCAAATCCTGTGTAAATGTGACCTTTCGGCCTCTGCGACCGTTTGTCATTGAAACTACAAGTGCCCATCACCCTGCTACTTGTTGTTAGCGACTTGATTGGTATCATGTTGTTCGCAAAGCGCCTTCTCTGGGACAAAGAAACAGTATCTATGCAGCAGATTGTAGCAGACATGTTGCTTCCACAAGCTTGACATTAGCAACGCAGACACCAACAAGCTCGATGAAGCGGAGACGTGGCGTCATAGACCATGCTAGTACAACCTAGTCTCCCAGGGTGCTTTGTTTGAAACACACGAAGACAGTAGATTCCTTACAGTCGAAAAACCTGCGCGAACGTCTTCACAGGGAAGTACTCCAGATTGAGGTATGGGATGTCGGTGTGCAGCCTCTCCGATTCTTCAACATTGACAAGGCCATAGAGCTCGGTCACCGGCGGTTCTCGTTCAGCTGGTGGGCCTCTGTAGAGATTGAGATCGGTTGAGACGGGTGTCGTTGGCCATCGAACGCCTATGACTGCAAATCGCTGATTTCGACTTTGTCCGCGGAATTTGCCAATTAGGTTGCGGTTACGATCGAGTTGATGAGTGGTAAGAGTCACAGCGTAAAGATCCGTACCAGCACGGATTGAAGGCAGAGGGATAAGCTGAGGCAGGTCGGAGCTTTGCCTAAGCTGGTGAAGCACAGAGCTCTTGATCAGAGACATAGACGGATGGCTTTTGTAATGAGGCGAGATAAGCTCTCGCTGGATGCCAATCCGCTGTAAGCGCTCTGCCAGAAGGTTCGAGTAGCGAAGCAAAGCAGCGCGGGAGGGAGGTGGAGTCTGGATAGCCAAAGGCCTTGGATCGTAAGCTGGAGAGCGCTTGGCCATCGAGACGCTTCCCATCACGCTGACTGCTGAGAAGAGGAGAAGGTAGATGCTCAATATGAGCGCTTGATTTGCACGCCTGGAGAAGAGCTTCATCTGTTCGAGGTTCTTCGATGAGGCTGGCAGCTGGAAGTAAAGATAGCAAGACATGCTTGATGCTGGCTTCCGATGTCAAGCCTTGTTTTATATGGTGCAGCCCTTCACAGACCCCTGAACACACCCTGCAGAGACATCTTTGTCACGAATATGAGTCGGGCGCAGCTGTCTGTTTTGACTGTGTAAACAACATCATCTGTCATCACTTTCCGGTATTACCGAGGCTGTGACCCGCTCGCAGGTGACAATACATGCTTCATGTACGAGCTGACGACTGTTGTGATGCACGCTACGGGTGTTGTCCGGAATGCAGGGTTATGTCACTTAACGGTCCCACAACCTCTTCCGTGAGAACTAGACAATGACACACAATCATCGTCCATTCAGCGGCTACTGGCTATTCATCACCAACTTATGAGGTGTATTGACCAATAAGTATTCATGCACAGTTGCCCGTGCTACGGTTCTTCGGCTATTTAAGTCTCCGAAGAATTTCATGCAGGGTCCAGCTGCAAAAGAGTCCTCCTCGGCGAAATTTTGTATTGCCGCAAGACTATTCGCATGGGACCTTTTTCTCGTTTCACCGTTGGTGCTTTTTGGCCTCTTTTCCGTTCTCACACTTATCGTTCAACCTACCTCCCATGGCTTCTTCCATCCAACACGCAACACAAAGCGTATTTAAATTTTTGCCAGCATATATATCTTGCGATTACTTCACTAAGCCGACAGTGAGGGAATGAACGGGAAAGTGAATGATGACACGGCGCACGAAACCTCGATGCAGTGTATTTCTGCCACATTTTTGCTCGTATTAGTTGAAATGCAGCGAGGAAGGCCAAACAGTGTGGTTTGTCACACATCGCGAGTCGACATGGCCGATCTATGCTTTGCCTTGCTACTACCCAGTCCTCACTCGCCTGAGCCGATTGAAGAGCTCCTCTATTGAGGTTATGTGCCCAACTTCGTCTGCAGAACCTTGGACACGCTGCCTCAACACTTCTTCGAGGTTCGAGACGTCGGTTGCTCTTGCGAATCCTCCCACCCGAATCACGGGATCAGAGATCCTATCTCCGATAAACTGGCTTCTGACCACCTCCCTTGGTTGAGCAGTCAAATATGCGAGTGTCGTAGTGTGATCTGGAGCTTGATGGTCTGTCAATGGCAGAGCGAAGAGCTGGACGCCCCCTGGATGATGGCCCATAAAGAGGAAACGCTGAGCGCGAGCGTCTCTTCGGATGGCCCGCTCCACTTCGCGTTGATCGAAGTAGTTAGAGCGAAGAGGCTCAAGACGGGCGTCTTGGAAGCCAAGGGCATCCCTGAGGTAGGGACCGAGCCTTTCTTCAAACTCTGCAGTTCGATCTCCCGCATCGCCGAGTACGAATTGGCCAGTGAATCGTTCAGAAGGTCTGACCCGAGAAGAGGCTGACAAGCCGTAGGAAGTTTCGCCAAAACCGGTGCTGAAGAGGCACATGAAGAAGGTCCATAAGACCAAAAGGCTGTGAGTAAACCTCATCGCTGTGCCTGCTGCTTGACCAGGAGCAGAAGTGTCGGAAGTAATGTGTCACTGGAGCTGATGGGAAGAGCTGTAGCGACCGATGGGAGCATTGAGTCGCTGCTATGATACTATCTCTGCTATATATTCATGCTGCGTCCCTTCGTGAGCAAACAACGCTCGAGTCAGCCTTGAAAGCCGAGAAAAGCGAGCGGATTGCTGTAAAGAGCGGCGTGGTGGTCTGAACAGCGATCAATGATTGAGAAGTGATTCCCACCTGCGCCATGACAATAGAAGTGGGCCACTTTACAAAACAGCGGGACCGTGGGATGACCTCTCGAGAATATCATCGCTAATTGCTATGACAAACGATCGCAATAATCTCAAGGAGTGGCCGCAGTATCAGCCATGTGGGCGACGCCTTGATTCTTCTTTCAGGCTCCAGCCGAAGGAAGCCTGAGTCAGTACCATTCCCTGCATGACGGGACCTGGGTTGCCATGTTTGACCCAACACTGCGCAACACGCCCCTCCTCCCACCACACCAAGTGCCCACATCTTTGGCCCAGTACACTAAGATACTCATTTGGGAAGCAAGCAACAATTCGACCTTTTCACATCTGCAATAACACGTATTGAAGCGGTCACACCGGGCGAGTCATTCGTGATTGTAACAGCTCGGTCGTAGCGAGATTCGTAGGCGACCGAGTGAATGTGGTCACTGTCCTGACATGTAGCACAAACGTTTGTATTTAAAGAGACCGAATCTGCATCAGGATGCGAATGTATCTAGGCGATTGTTTGCACGCACAGTCTGAAAGTTGAGTCAAGGAGATCTCACATAGATCCTAGAGGGGATACGCAGCTAGTTCTGCAATAATTACAAGGCAGCATAGGCTCGTTCAAGGCTGAGAAAATTGTACTCTCTCCGATTTATTAGGAGCATGAGGATGCAACAGCCTTTGGCTGATGACTTCGTCCAGGAGTAAAGCAGCATGCTGCATCATACCAGGACTTTGTCACCTTGATCTTGGTGCGTATCCAGCAGCCTGTGTCTTTATCAAGTCAACATCAAGCGTGCCAAGTTACTGATGACTAGCCGTTCACTGCCAGCAAGCTTGTCAGAGCTGTTATGCGACGAACGGAAGCATTTCCCATTCAGCTTGATCGACACCGCCACGCCTTTGCAGATGAAGAAGTGACCGTATATTCTGCATCTTTTAGGTACCATCACGGCTGAGACATCTTCGAAGTGAGCAAAAGAAGTCTGCGAATGGATACTTGAGTGCTCCCTTTCGGCGTTATATGACAGTCGAGTCGCAAGGTCAAATACCTTTCAGCTCTTGCAGCGATCAAGCTGACAATTCATTGCATCAATATGCGCCAGTCAGCACAGGTCCGGACGGGCTTGATGCTTGAAACAGAGGGGGAACGACTGAAGAATTGATTTAAAGGTCAACAGAGTCGAATTGTAACGCAGCTCAAGCTA
This sequence comes from Pseudozyma tsukubaensis, assembly GCA_001736125.1. Classification (NCBI taxonomy): domain Eukaryota; kingdom Fungi; phylum Basidiomycota; class Ustilaginomycetes; order Ustilaginales; family Ustilaginaceae; genus Pseudozyma; species Pseudozyma tsukubaensis. Next base: position 14,960 of record MAIP01000110.1, on the reverse strand, counting down.
CACAATACAATTGATACAAATGTCAAGAACGCAGTCAGGTGCAACAGCTATCGCAAATTTATGACCTGGCTGAATCTGTTCGCGAAGCCGTCGGTGGTGGGAAGCCAAGTGTGAAGCCCGGGCGCATTGGCGATCTTGGCCACACCCTGAAGCAGGACAAGCGGCTGACGTCCTTCTCTCTGCGCGACTGAGATGATGGCAGCTTTCTGGACATTGCCTTGTCCGGCGATTGGTCCGATGCTTCCATCGTAACGTTCACCGACAATCGGATTGAGGACCATCGCGTGAGTTCCTGTTTCCAAGTTCAGAGGAATGAATTGCTTGGGGTCACCGTTCCTAATCATTTGAGCTTTGACTAAGGGTCCAATCTTCCTAAGGTTGCGCTTGGAGATCTGATGATCTGTAACCGTAGCGTGGCCATAGCCCATATTTCTGAGTCCATTGGTCAGCGTTCTATAGTTTGAGCTAAGGATGGGACCCTGCGGCTGATACACATCAAAATCGGCTGGGAATTGCGCGCTAGCGGCTGAACCAAAGCGACCCGAGCTTGAGGAAGAGACTGGGGGACGTGCCTTTGAAGATCTGCCGCCAGCATGCACTGAAGGCACCTGGAAGCAGATTAGTACCACCAGCATGGCGGCGACGGCAACAAGGCGAAAGCTTGATCGAAGAGTGCAGAGCATGATGTGAGAGTGCTTGAAGTTTGATGTAAGGTCTCCCGTTATGGAGGGCGGCGTTCGGATTCTTCTTATAGGTTTTTGCCGCTCCATTTGTTGGGCACTGTGCCGGCTTTGGACCTCTGACATTGTCGATGTGCTGCTTCAGTGAGCTGCTTGAGTCGATACCTCAAAGGGTCGCTCTGCTGAACATTTCAGACTCGTGTGTGCTTTGTCGCTCAATGGCATTACGCCAGCTTGTCAGAGTTGGCCACTGTTGTTCAGCCATACTCGTCAACAAGGTACAAGTGCCCCAACAGCGTTAACAAGAATTGACAGGTAGCGACGGGCTTGCGATGACACGACCTTATCATTGTGTGCCGAAATTGACAAGGTGTCACGGCGACAAAACCGGTTGGGTGAAAACATGGGAAGATAGCGCTCTTCTCACTCAACCGTACACAGAAACAGGTCAGTATCTCTGATCAGGCCCCCTATCGGGCGGCACGGCAACGAGATTGCACTTCAGATCCCGTTGTTCAGACTGAGAGTCGGTGTCATTCGTCAGCAGACGACGGAAACTGCAAAACGATGATGAAGTATTCCGAGTCACAAATCGCATATCTTTTTTACAAGCAAAGACGTCAAGAGCTGCGCTTTTGACAAAGCAGATATGGGCGCTGAGTACTTCTCAATAGTGCTCTCGTCTTAGCCGGGGATCATTCCCTTTCGCAACGTAAACAAACTCTCCATTTGAGATCAAACGTTCAAAGTGTGCTGGTGTATCTGACAGAGGTGACAGCCTCTGTGTAGCGCGTACTGCTCGGTAGTTTCCGGCGTAATGACGTGATCGTGATCCTGCCTTTCAAGTCTCAGTGCATAGACCTCTGGTACTAGAGTTTCCTCGATCGCAAGGTTGCAGCTCCTATCTGGCACAAAACGAGGATCGCTGACTGCGGAGGTATGCAGTAAGTGATGCGAGAGGCTCAGGTGTCGAATAACGCCGCGATTTTCCTCACCCTTTTTTTTCCGCCAATTTCTTGTCTTCTTTTCCTTTATTAATATTTCCCTGGCATTTCTTCGTGCTCGTGTTTTGACTGCCCTCAGATCTTCCTGACCGCTGTGGACAACTTATTGCATTTTTATTTATTTATTTTAAAAATGCAAATTCTCTTCTTCGACAGGTCTAAAGCGCTTGAACGTTTGCGAAGAGAGGACTTGTTCGTGTGTAGCGCGAAGCATTGTGCATCTGCCAGCTCAGCCACGAAAGAGCTTCGACATTGACTTTCGTACACAAGCAGCGTGCTGTATGGCGGCAGATTGATACACAGGACCCCATCTCGTTTGTCTGCAAGTTGCAGTGGGATTGGACAAGTTGCAGTGGGATGGGACAACAGCCGTTGTTGATATGATATTGACAATAAGGCAGGTCTTGCCCACCCAACCGGGAACCCAGATTGACGGTCCCACCTTCGGCCGCGGCCGGTTGAGACCGAGAAGTACCTTTGATGCATACAAAAGGCCAGTGGATCGGTGCTTGGCGCAAAATATTCGCGACTCTCAGAAAGGGTCGAAGGACTTGTGACCCTCAGCTGACAGGGCACCTCGTACATACTGCCAGCAAAGCGGTCTTGCAAAATTTGCGTTCTCGAGCAGGACCTCTGACTGCAAGCCAGGCATGTCCCTCGTCCTTGAAGCCTGTACAAGAGGCTACCATGCTCTCGCCTGCCGAAACTTGTGTCTATAAAAAAGGGCCACAGTATCGACGGATCAAATGCTTCCCCAACAGCAGAAGTACAACATCGATTAGTCAAGCTCTCCCAAGATGAATTTCACCAAGACCGCCCTGTCGCTGCTCCTTTCTTGCATTTCTGCATCAGGGTTTGCGAATGCTTACGGCCTGCCCGACAAGGCCGTGCTCTGGACAAAGGGTATGAGCATAAACAGGGCGGTGCAGCAACTTCAGGAGCGCGTTTTTGCCGCTATCCAAGCCAGACGTAAGTGATCACATATTGAGTCGGCCAACTCCTTGGTAGAAAGCTGATCGAACTGCGGCGCACTCTCTTTTTGTTGCGGCTCACAGCGGTAGGGCAACAGGTGTATCCAGATGCAGATTCGTACCACGAATTCTTCCACCATGTTTTCAGTCAACGTCACCTTTGTAAGTTTACCTTCATCAATCTCCTAAGTGGCCAAAAGATGGAATGCAGCGCTTACTATCAGCGTCTTCGGCACTTTCACACAGATCCGGAGACCCGCGATATGGCTATCACGGGTGTTCAATGGAACCATTGGTATAACGTGCGTGCTGCAAGAAAGTCACGTGAATGGCAAGCTCGTCAGAGGAGCCTTGGCGGCTCCAGCAGCGGTTCTGGTAGCAGCGGTCCTTGATCTGTTTCTTGCAAGCCGCTGCTACGGCATGTCATCGAAGGACTCGTTCTCGTCTTTGACTTGCTTGGACAACACCGCACGAGCATCAAAAAGACCCATCATGGTCTTCAAGATTATTGTTCATACCGCAAGAACAGCTTTTATTCGATCGCTAATTCAGAACTTAATGTGCCAAGCTATGAAACAAACTTCAAGTCACCGCGTGTCATGTGAGCGATTGCACACACCATCGTCAAAATGCAATGAAGTCGCTCCGACGTTCGGTGAATGACCGTGGCAAGCGACACACTCTGCCCGGCTCGTATATTCAGCGTGCACAAGCTGTACATCGCCAGCATTCTCAGCTTGTTCTCCGCCGAGGTGGCCGAGATGAGGTTGAGCATCGACTGGCGCCGACTCGAATGAGGAGAACGGGGCGCTGAGAGGCTTGTCTGCCACACTCAGATGAAAACACGGATGGCTGCATGGCTTGGCGAAAAGAGACTTGATTGGGCATCAGGCGTGAACAGTGGCTTCGAACCGTCGCAGGTATCTCTTTCTAATGCTTGTGGCACAATTGAAACAAATTCGCCTCGACCGGGCTACATATAAGCCTCGGGTGGTCACTTCAGCCCCCGAGGAAAGGTCGAACTCACTTGTCAAGATGCACTCTTCACGTGTCGTCCTTGTACTCGGCGCCGTACTTCTTGTTTACCTGAACTCGGTGCAAGCATTTATTCTTCCGGAGGACACAATCATCTGGAAGGCTCGCTCGCCGATACAGAAGGGCCAAGAAGCATTGATGGTCCATCTGAGCGTTGCGATGCGCGACAATCCCCGTGAGTACTTTCGTTCGCCATGTACACCCCACTCCTGGCTGCAGCACTAACCTTGAACAGGCTGTCGTTGCTTCTGCTGCTTCTCAGACATGCCAATGCCAGACAGGTATGCGGTGGAAGATTTCTTCTTGACTAAGCGAGTACACGGAAGGTTCAGTACGTATCATTGAGCTGCAAATGAATGAAATTTGAGCTGACGAGCAACTCTTTCATGATTCTACAGAAGGCCCAATGGGAGACAGAGACGTCACGGGTCTCGAATGGAATGTCTGGTATTCGAGCCGTGCTAGAAAGCTGCACAAAGCATGGCTGGATCGTCAGCGATCGAGAGAAGGCAGCTCAACGAGCACTGACTTGAGAGCACACGCTGCTTGATATTATACAATCGGCTGAGACGACAGCTTCTATAAAATCAACTCAAAGGTGTTCGTATCGAGAGCTGGCTTGCGATCAACGGCAAAGTTTGCGTACCGAAAGCTACCGAGAAAGACAAAGCAATGTATTTTGCATTCACCATCGAGCAATATGCTCAAGTACCTCCCATGCTGAATACGAAAGGGCGGGGCCATTTCCACCTCGCTCCAGGCTCGCTAATCTGCTTGGTAGGTATGGAGTGTTGTGCAGCCGTGCGAAGCCGTGAAGCCAGACTTGAGGCAATCCGTTTTCAGCGATTGGAGCTTCAACAGACATGATCGCAGCCGTTCGTACCGGATGAATGTCACCATGCTGCTCTAAAGGTAGTGCAAAGTCGACACGATGGCCGTCGCCGTGATATTTCAGGTGAAGAAGGCGTCGATCGGTTCCATCGACTCGAAATTCTCCTTCCATGTATCGGAAAGAGACTGGCGGTTGCGGCAAAAGCTGGACGTGGACGGAATCGTAACCGATATGACGTAGACGCTGCGTGAGAAGATAGACGTAGTCTTGATCCCAGAGGTTGCCTTCGTACATCTCAAAGCGGGTCATGATGTGGGGGTTGCCGCCGTCCACCTCACTGCCACGGCAATAGAGGCAGCTGAGGCCTGCTAGCAAGGAAACGAAGAGAAGCGAGGGTAGAATAAGCCTCATTGCATGCAATAGCCGATGGGAAGTGTTTGTCGTTGCGGTGAGAAGCAAACAGCCGTGCACTGTGTGTTACGCAGCTCGATTCACTAACCTGTGAGTTTGAACCGTGAGTGGGTCAGGCAAGCAACGGGCCAATGTCACACCACAGCCTTTCTCGGTAGATGCGTATTGACACACTTTCTCTGCACCGAGCCGGTCACATGTCCTGGTTATACGAGCATCGAAGCACGCTTTATATCACGAAGCCCACCCATCAAATTGCTGCAGTGGAAGCGAAGCTCGTCAGCACGACCTACATTATCATAAGTGTGCAGATAGCGATGCCTCACAGTGCATGGTGCGCAGCTTGATACTGCGCATACTACTGCTGTAAGTTCTTAGCTTAAAAAGGTTGCACCCAGTGAAGCTCGCGGAAGATCTGGTTGATGGAAACAACATGACCTCCGCTGATCACCGAATGGCGTTGCGAAGGCACTTGCTTCATCATTTCCTCGATGTCGTTGCCTTCAAAGTCGGCAACCTGTGCGTATCCCCTTACGGCAACGATAGGAAAACTTTGGCCATTCCTAACGCTACGATCTGGTGGATGCGCTGTGAGTAAGGCAAAGATTCGGTCGTTGACGTCCTCGTTGTATTTTTGTATTGGAAACGCAAACGCGAGGCCGTGCATGTCATCCTCGGCTGGTCCTAGGCATAAGAATCTTCGCCTACTCTTGTGATCTCTGAGCTCGAACTCAAGATTACGATTGCTGATGGCTGGCTCGTCGAGGGTCTCGACATGAAATTGGCGTAGCTGGACAGCGTCGTAGAGAAATTGATCGAGGTGAATGCTGTAGACATTGCGGTGCTTACGGACGCTACGCATGACAAAAGGAGCCATGAAGTAGGGCATCATACCGGATTGGGATGCTGCCAATGTGACGTCGAGCATGAACAGCACCAGAAGAATCTTCGCGAACAGCATCCGTGAGATCTTCATCTTGTCAAAGCGAGCAGAGGGGTGAAAAAAGCTTGTGTAGCTCACAGACGGTGACAAGGCATATGATCTCAAGAAGCTTCAATCTTATGTCTGATGCATCAAAGGAAGGCGTTCTCATCCGCTGGACGGTGTCACCCTCAGACATAAGCATTACCGAAGACTCTATGATCAACAACCAGGTACAAGACCGCGCGAGCAACATGTGCGTCCGGTTGTCCGGAGAATCTGCTGTGGAAGAGCACGGCAAAGTCCGGTATCAAGGTGAACACTCACACGCCACAACGAACAAGAGTAGAATGATAAGTGGCGCATCGAAACGGCTAAATCCGAGAGACCCCAAAAAACATGCATGGTTGTCGGGGTGGCGAAACACAGATCTCTGCTCGAAGGCAAGTCAGTGCTTCGACTGTTCAGGTGGTTGCATTGATTGATTCTGATCCTTGAAGAGAGTGTTAGCAGTTCAAAATGCTCATTGACATCTCTGAGAATCGATCCGTGCATGTCTACATGGGATGTATATTGTGAAGCTCCTCAAAGATCCGACTGATAGAGTAAAGCCGACCTCCGGCTCTACGCATGCGTCTTGACGTTTGCAGCCGCGCCAGACTCGCTTCGATATCATAGCGATCGTGATCTTTCACTAGTGCGAAGCCGCGAACTGATATCCAAGGAAAGTTGTCGAGCTCCCTTGCATCGGGCGAAGGGGGGTGAATTATGAGCAAAGCAAAGATGCGTTGGTGCGGCTCATCGAAAGGATGTGGGCTAACAATAGTCGCCACAGCAAAGCCAGGCGAGTCGTCCTCGGTGGGTCCCAAGTGGAGCAAGCGTGGCTCTGATGCATCGGATCTGAGATCGGTTTCGAGTTGCCGAAGGCTCATAGGAGGGTGGTTGTTCAGCAAGCGAATGTACGGATCTCGCAAGCCGACTCGATCAATGAGATTCCTTTCGAGGCGTAAAACATAGGCCCAGCGATCGAGTGTACTTAGTTCCATATGGAAAGGTGTCATGAAGTGGCTCGTAAGCGACCATGGCGCTGACGCTGCGACCGAATGCAGAGCCGAAAGTGTCGAGAGCAGCGAGACGAAAGTGGTTAAGCCTTTCATCACGGCGAGAGTTGCTAAGCAGAATCGGGCCGGCTATGATGAGGGCGTCCCATGGTGTGCTTTCATCAAAGACCCGGTATAAGTAGGCTAGCTTCGCCGAACCGATTGAGAATTTCATGCGGTGGCGTCGAGGTCATCTGTGCAAAAAGCTTGTTTATGAGAACTTAGAAATGAAGTAATGTGCGTTATCATGCTTTCTGATCCGGACACTCGAGAGTCGTGAGAGCCAATCTATGCCCGCAGACAGCAGCAAGCGAGCGATGGCGTGAGAATCAAAAGTTGAGCTCTACTGGAAGGTCACGATTCCACAATGGCCAATGGCAAGAAGCTCAGCCTTGACTTGGGCTTGCTTCCTACTCAAGCATCCCGGTTGCTTGATCTCGCCGAGGATTTCGTCAAGAGAAACAACGTCTCCTGCCATCAGTCGAGTGGACTTGCGACCTGCAGCACGTTGCAAAGCATGCTCAAAGTTCCCAATATTGGCAACGCGTGCATAGCCTCGCAGCAAAATCAGTGTCCTCAGCTTGGAGTTGTCTTTGCTGGGATGTCCTGAGAAGATAGCAGAGATCCTTTCCCCGGTTGCCTCTTTTGTCTGCAACTGTGGAAGAGCAACGGCGAGTAGCATTCCTCGCAGATGCTTCTTCTCTTTGAGCCGTACCGTGCCTAAGTTCAAGAAGAGCTTGGCCGACGAGCCAACTTCTTGCAATTGCCTCTTGAAGACGTGCAAATCGAAACGACGGAGATGTAGCAGCTCGACCTCGGCGTTGTGAAAGCTTAAAGTGGTGCGTAGTTGGGTGCTCAAACGAACAAGATGGTCGTCCCCACGTCCTCGCCGAGACTCAAAGATGATATCCTCATTAGAGAGACTTAAGCCTGGGGAGCGCACGTTGGATTGCATCGGCGACTTCGTAGGCGTCAGACGTCTGGGTGACGTGGGCAGCTCTGTCATGCTGGCAACTTGTAGAGCCATAGTGAAGGAGATGAGCAAGAAGCTTAAGAGTCGAGAAAGATACGTCATCCTGATTTTCGGAGGAAAGAGCATCGTCTAGCAAATAGAATGATTCTGCTAGCAAGATCGACAGAAACTGCAATACTGTGATCGCATGCATCGGCATTTTTGTAGCCGTAGCCGTTCCTCGAAATGCGCTCATCATTCGGCCGTCTGATTCTCGACAGCTCCTCACACAGTCGTAGAATGTTCTCGATTCTTGACGAATGTGATAACACAAAGCAGCAGAGCGTCATGTGCGATGTCACAAGAACAGAAACGGTGGGACGAGAAATTTTTTTCCTCCCTTCTCGCAAACACTTTGTGGGTGACATCTACTTTCTTTCGTGACGCGTCGTTGCGCTCATCTTTCTTCATCTCTTCAACCACCAAGCATCCACTTTGCCCGAGACGTATTCCCGACCGGCACGGTTCCCCCTCTCAGATCCCTTGTTTTGCTGCTTCGGTGCAACAGAGTCACCGAAGGCCAGCTCCCCTTACCGGCCACCTGCCATCAAATCCAACTCGGTTGCCATCGGAATGTGTAATGTCAAGCCTAGCCCAGCAAATGCCAAGCCGGCTGTCCCGGGCATCGATAATAAATCCATGGACATCGACACGCTGATGCGCGAAATCGAGCGTCTTGAAAGCGAACTTGAGGCATTGCGAGAATGCCCCCACTTGCCCCAAGCGTATTTATCTCAGCCGCGGTACCGGCGATCAAGCCAGCCAAAGCTTCCACCAGAGCTTCTTTACCGCGTCTTTCGACTAGCAGCTTCGAGCGACTATAAGACCGCACATGCGTGCGCTTACGTCTGCAAGGCTGTTTGCAGATGGACAGCCGCTGACCGATGGAAAACTGTCATCATCACCAACGGCAGGCAGTTCGAAGCACTCTGGCGCCTCTTGATGATCACAAAGGGTTGGGGAGATTATAGGCATCGCGAGAAGTTCTTGTCATTACCGTCGCGCACCTTCATGTTCAAGGGAGAGTCGGAAGTGACGTTTTGTCCTGGCGAATTTGTTCAAAACCTATTCATTGACACCCAAGGCACGCAGTATCAGCGGCTCACAAAAAGGATGTCGCTTGAATCTCCTCCTAGGAGTTCTGATTGTAGCTTCAGATTTCTAGATCACTTCGACTACTTGCATTACATAGCTGTTGGGCCAAACGAGGCATCGGCATTTGATATGTCACGCGCTTATTTTCCAAAGAAGATGCTGATTGCTGCCCCGTTCCGCAAGGTGGAACGTTGCCTCAACGAGATCATGTACAACGGGAAGCGTGCAGGGCATGGTTTTGCCCGAAGCAACGCGCAGATGTGGATCCCTTATCGCACCGGCTCATGCCAGAGGCTAACATCCATTCACGTCATTTGTTTGGACCTACACGGTAGAGCGGCTGAACTGCCTCCAGACGAGCTTGACAGTCTGCGTAGCGGTAGCCTTTCCTATGGTATCATCCGACAAATCCTGGACAATTGTCTTGAGCTCCCTTCAGACGATGAGTATCCTCCTCGATCACCAGCAGACCAGCACGTCTCAAGTCCTGCGGACGACGAGTACAACCTTATTCCCACTAATCGTCGCGCAATTAATGCGTACTACGATCAGTGCAGCCAGGGAAGCACACACATACGATTCGACGCTCGGAGACTTCATCTTTCTAACCCGGAAAAAGCTGCAAGATGCCTGGCACCATTCATCGAAGAACTTACGACGACAGCTCACGATCACCATGCTCAGCCAGGTCAAGGCGATAATCTCACGGCCAAGAAAGCGATTTTAGACTCGCACGGATGCAATTCGTTCGAGCAGCTCCAACTGTGCTGTGAACCGATGCCCAGGAGCGTCGAACCCAAGTCCGAAAGCAGCACTTCGGACGCATCGCACAAATGCGCCATGGAGCATTGGAAGATCCTTCCTATTGCGGAATCTGAGGCGTCAAAGGCATTTCGCTCTGACATCATCGAAACACTTCGCCGAAAGATTGGATGGATGCGCCAGGATCAAAAAAGTCTCGAACATACCGGTCGCCCAGCTGGGACGGCATTGTTGAACGAACGAGCGCTTGCAAAGCTTGACAGCTATTGTACCGAATATCACCGTCGCATTGCCACCAACAGTCTCTACTCCGATCCTATCGCCAAACTTCCAGCGTCCAGCGCTGACGAGAAGGTGAAGGTGCATCATGTTCCGCCCGCTGAACGACTGTCCCTCGGCGAATTTTACGTGCCCTACTCCAAGGAGCAGCGCGTTCAATGGTTCCTCGACAATCTCGAGACGGACTACGCTTAGCCTTGTCCTCCTTTCACGTTACGCGAGGCGCTGTCCAACTGCGCCAACCTCGCTCAGGCAGGATCCTTGGCTGTAAAGCGATATCAGACTTCTCCGTCACAGCAATCGTATCTACTGCTCTCACCATATCGCTCAACTATCCATCTCGTCTTTTCAGCTGTATCAACTTCCTCGTTGTCAATGTACCGACGCAGTATCAATCCTATGCTTTTCTCTCCTATGCTGACCGCGTTTGCAATCTCACTCACAGAAGTGTTCTTCTCTCCATCGCAACTCGTACTCTAGCGTCATTAGCGCTCGATGCAATGCCATTAGGAAGGATCCCACTCGAAGTGATTCGCAAGGTAGAGCCGATAAGAGACGTCTTCGATTGAAAGCGTGGGTCCAGCGCGTATGAAGTCGAGTGGCTGCTGTGGTCGAGCGTGAACTCTTCGGTAAAAGTTTCGTTGTGGATGAGCCTTGACATAGCCGTGGATGTACAGCTGAGGTGAGGAACGTTGAAAGGAGAGCCCAGCTCGACAGCTCCTTTGTGTATCGAAAATATTGCAAATGTAAGAGAACCGTCAAAGGGATGCTGCTTTTCGATGAGCATTGCAATCACCATATTCAGATGTCGCGTGCCAGTCGAGCCGATCGGAATATATCGAGAGCGGGACGCTTAGCACGGACATGGGCGACAAGCTCGGTGGGGAGGATAGGGTATCTGTCGAGCAGCTCTAGGTCGGCATGTATCTTGAAGCGCCCACGCAGCTGTGTTTGAAGCAGACCGGCGTGGCTTCCTCGGCTGACAGGGTAGACGAAAGTATTGAAGGGCTCGTTGAAAGTTTCAGTCCTTTCGGTGCTCGGTTGTACGACATTACTGCCAGTGAGAACGAACACCAAAGAGAGGATGAGCGATTGCAATGGCACTTTCATCATGCGCGAAAGTCGAGCTTGAAGAAGGTCTCGGCCTATGAGTGTGGTATGGTGGCAACTCTGAGCAAGATACGTGGTACCTGCAAGAGTGTTTTGATGAGTCTCTGATGGAAACGGACATGTAGTCGCTTCATTCGGCCATTCAGAACACTCGAATCTCGAATGATAAGCGACGACGACATCCATTTATGGCTGCATGTGAGCTTCTGCTTGAAGCTCAACGAGTCTGCATGGTCATGTGATCGACCCACAGCCAACGCATGTGCTCCTACTCACGCCCCTTGTCGACGTTGCAGTGACTCTGATGTATGTGGCCAAATGAAGCGGCATCAATTTGCTCTTTGAGCTGGTAAAGAGCCTCAAAAGGGCTAAGACGATATCGCAACTCACGGACACTCTCCAAAGCAAGTACTTCACTGTACTGATCTGGTGCAACTTTGGTACCTCACATGCTCGCTCATCATAGCCGGTATCAGTGTGAACGATCTGGTGTCCGCTTGACTTGGCAAAATTCCGCTGCAGGGTCCATGAAAGTCGGACCCTGCATAAAAGTTTGGACCCTGCAGAAAATAAAGCTTCGGCGCCTTGGATTTTGAAAATAAAAATAAAAAAAAATTAAGAATTGATTCTTTTTCTTGTGATTTGACGTCGACTTGCGGCAGAGCTCGACCTGCTGCTTTGGTAAAATTGGTCTCTCAAAGTTGACAACTATTGATTACTCTCAAAGTCGGTGGGCCGAGGAACGGAATAAGGTCAGTACTGGATTATACTCAAGACAATTCCAAGCTAAAGCGACTAAAGAAACAGATAACCGACGGTGGCACGATTGTGCAGGCTCCTTTCTGCCGACGACTTGGATCGGCCCTATTTGCAGGTAGCGCAGAGAAGATCGCTCCTGTCGTCGAGACACTCACACTCTTCGAAGATTACTATACGAAGCGATGACGCCAAATGTCATCGACAGCTTCGTGTGCAGATAGAATCTCACCCGCCATTGGAGTTGTGTTGGGCTTGCGCTTATACCGATCAAGCACTTTGTCAAGTTCTCCGACATTTCCTGCGGTGCTATAGCCACTGCAGCTTGGAGACCCGGATGGCCATAAGGATACTCAGACTGACCCTAAGCCTCTCAACATGCTCTCTGTCACTTGTGAAATAATCCTTCGTAGCCCTTGGGGTAGCCCTCGAGACAATCACAAATGAAGAAAATTGAAATTACAGAATGGACCTCCTCCTTCTTTGGTCAGCCAAGCTCGGATCCCACGTCAGCCACCTCGATATCTGTAGCAGAGTCGATGAAAGTTCGTAGGCTTTAAATAGTTCACGAGTGCCGAGCCCTGCCGGAATTGAAGCTGCATTACAAACCTCGACCATATCTAGCTGATGCGAAGCAGCAGCCATGAGATGGTGATTTTGCGACGCCAACTCTGACAACGTCCTTTATGAAGACATGTGTAATTTGGTGGGCCGATCTCGCGCCTCGTATCTCCACCTTGATTGAGCCCCACTTCGCTCACTTGCTGTGCCCAATCTTCCAGCTTACCCAAAACAGGATGAAGGAAATGGGCGTGGGACTTTATAGCATTGTCAATGCAAGCCATGAATGTAGTTCAACACTTGCTGAGGCGAAAGCAGCTTGCCGTGTTCCCACAGGTCAAGATGGTCTGTGTTTGCACGCTTCATCGCGTCTTCGATTCCGTCAACGTTGCTCAGCTTGTGGTAGCCCCAGATCCGGAACATGGGTGTGTCATACAGCCTATGAATTTGTCCGAGCGCAAAGACCTTACGATGCGAGCCTGCACCTTCGGGTAGCCTCACAGGGACAGCTAGATGCATCTTCCCCGGATTATCCTCGGCTTCGCTCAATTGGACAAAGCGCTTTTCTTGAGGTCTTTCGAGAAATTGCCACGCTAGTTCTGTCTCCGTGATAGGGTCCCTGTCAAGCTGCATTATGTTTGCGTATCGATACCCGTGTCCGTCTGTCAGAACTGAGAGGAACGGCTTGGTGTCGAACCTGGGATTGGGCTGAGAATGAACAATGATCGGTGGAGGGGCTGGCGCGACCTTGGGGCTCCGACCTGACGTTGCAAGCGTGACCAGCGTGAAGAAGATGATCAAGACGCTTGGCAGCGCCTTCTTCCAGCCAAGCATGTTGATCTGCCGAGATAGTCGTAGGAGTCTCGGAAACGAGCTGTATGGGAAGGAGGAAAGCGTAGACAATCTGATACTTAGCAGTGCCAGCCCTTTGTAGACCAGAGTATAAGAGTCTTTCTTTCTGTCGTTGAATCGCCACGGAGTGGCTACACGAGCATCTGAACTCTTGATGGCACCTGTGGGCCCAAAGAGCGATGAAACAAGTGGGTCTCAGCCGATTTATGGTCGATCAGCGAGGTTCAGAAAGAGCAACACCTTAGTGGGTCGACTGCCTCACGCATCAGCTCAGCACAGGAATTCTCGAAAGCCACTTGGGGACAATAGGGCCCGAATCACTGCATACTGCTTTCACGGTTAACGAGAGTTGCACAGCGGCCAAAAACTTGTGTTATCGGATTGATCGCGGCGAGAAGGTCGGATTGATCGCAGCGAGAAGGTTTTCGGCTGAGGTGGTGGGACATTTTTAGCCCCTCGCCGAGTCAGAGGAGACTCGCATGAGCCAAAGTGGGGGAGAAAAGCGTTGTTTGCCCTCGACTTTGCACCAGCCGTGATGACATGAAAGCCGCATACACTTCAGGTGGGCCTAGGTGTAAGGAAACGTGTGCAGCAGATTGAGGACCTGTTTGATCGAAAGCACCTTGCCCGACTCAAAGTAGCCTAGATGGTCTGTCACATCGCTTTTGAGACTTTCTTGAATTCCTTCTGCATTGTAGACACTGGCAAAGCCGTCGATCAGCACCTCGGGTCGTTCTAAGCTGTCGTACTGGACTGTGATGAATGCAAAGATGCTTCGTTGCGACGCATCTGAAAGGTGGTCGGCAACAACAGGCACGGCCAGTCGCATCTTGTCTTGTTCTCGATAGTCGCCAAGTTGCAAAAATCGTGCGATGTGTTCTGGGTCTTCCAATTGCGGTCTGAGCTCTTCGATTGGAATCAAGCGCTGAGGGAGACGAGCAACAAAGGCATCAAGGAAACCAAATTTTTCGATCAGGTGCCTTTTCAGTTCGGCGGCGTCATATTGCTGGTCCAGATTTGTGCGAAGTCGAAATGGCGGTGGGAGTGGATGAACTTTGCTGCTTTCTCCGGCAGACTGTGCAAGCTGGAAGTAGGCTAAGACAAAAGTGCACACAGCACAAAGGACGGTCAAAAGTTGCATGCTACACAAGTCCGTCGCAGACGAGATGATGGGGGCGGGAGAGAAGGACTCTGAGCTACATCGCACAGAAAATAAGTTGCTGCGTACAGTCTCTGTAAAGTATTGATTAAAAGGGCGCAAAATATAGTCTGACATGACACTAGCAAAGCCTTCAACTTCTCTAGCAAGGGGAAGCATATAATTCACAGCTGCTGCAGGCTTTGAAGTTGTTGTGCCCCTCGTTCGGCGTAGTGCACGTCTATTCCAGTATGAGGGGTGAACGAAGTCTTGGCCGCATCAGTTCTCGTGGAGGGGGAATGAATTTATCCAAAAGTGAAAAAACAAACGTGTGAAAGTGGCGAAGCGCAAAACGCAAGAAGAAAAGACAAAGAAAAAGGAAAAAGAGAAAAAAAAAAAAAAAACAAACAAAAAAAAAAAAAAAAAAAAAAAAAAAAAAA